>QJPP01002384.1:0-124163 GCA_003996215.1 Jaltomata sinuosa
TCCGCAGGGAGTTGGATGATGAGGAGAAGAAGAGGTGCTCCCGTGATCGTATGTTTGCTCGGATGTGGAAGCCCATTAAGTCATGTTCACTTGCGCTTCCCCTGGTCAGGAGTTTCCCCAACTACAGCTCGAGGACATGCATGAGTTTCCCTTCTTGAGTGACAATGAGGCCTAGGACTCCGCTTCCCCCTTTATTATATTAGACTACTGCTTCCTTGGTTTTGCCCCCTTTTTAGGAATGTACTAGATGATGTTTCCCTTTCCTTTCCCCATTTGTTTTAAGCACTTGGATGCTAGTTTTATACCATTATTTACCTTATATGCATGCTATATTAGTTCTACTGGTAATTTCCTAGGTTTACATAGTAGCTCGTAGCTTAACTACCATTTTTAAATGCTCAGAAATAAAGGGGAAAATAAGGAAGGGGTTCTACCCCGCGCCCTTCCTCTATAGAGGGTGTCACACCTCTACAACAGTACCACCATAGCAGGGAAATTGTAATGACCAGGTCCGTCATTACGGGTAGTCCAATCGTGCCAAGTTTTAAAGTTAGAAAACTCTGGGTTTGGGAGTTTGAAATTCTTGGCTAGGCTAGCCTCAGCCAGTTTTGGAGCGAGGTGGAGTCTAGGGAAATATGGGTAAGGATGAGTTTAGGTGTCTTGTGTTAAGCTAGTATTTTATGTAGCCAAGATATATAGGAGTCCGGGGAACTTTTCGAAATCTAATTTGGGTAAGTAGAACTCCCGGAATCGCGTTAGACGTGAAGGGGTTATTTCAAGTCATCGAGGGAAGCAGGTGTGTTGTAAAATGGCCAAAACTGGAAAATTTCTAGACATTCTGTCCGTGACGAGCGCAACTGGGCAAGATAGCGGCCTCCGCTATAGCGGTGGAAATTACCGTTATAGCGGTGGTCAATGGCGGTCAACTCTGCTTAAGACCGCTATAACGGGCGGCTTCCGCTATAGCAAGACCTCTATAGCGGGCCGATGGGATTTTAATGTAGAAACATTCCCCAAAACATTCAGTTTTTCACAATTTCATTTTGGGAGAAGGGCTAGGCGATTCCAGGAGTTTTTCTTCCTTTTTTTCGTCGAAATTCTTCCCTAAGGTAAGGTTTTTGTTCCCCAATCTTTATATTACGTTTCCTATGTGGTAGAATTTCTAGGAGTGAAGTTGGGGAAAGGTTGGAATAACCTAGGAATGGTAGAATACGGGGAAGAAAGGGGATTCCAAGCATGAATGTTCTTGGGCAGTGTTAAAAGTATATTTTTATGATCATAGATTGTTTAATTCTCTATTTTTATCCGTAAAAATAATAGAAGCAGGTGGATTAACGGTGGAAAATCTTGGGAAAAGGGTGGGATGATCATGGGTGGCCTGGAGTTTGGGGATTTGGTGTAATCCGGGTATTGTGCAGGCCTTGTGTGTTAATTGTATGTACTTGTGTGTTATTTTAGAACAAGACGAGAAAGGAATCCGAAACACGGGAAAGCTCGGGTTGAATAGAGCTTGGATCATTTCGAGGTAGGTGATGGCTTACGATTTCGGTGAATGTTGTATATTCTTGTACTCATATCTAAGTGATAGTATGAATTACATTGCTTAGGGAAGTTGTGTAGAATGTCTAAGGTTCCTGCTTTACAGTTTGTGATTTGAACGGTATTCACTTGTTGGTTTTACAAGTTGTTTGTTCATGCATTTGACTGTGGATTATTGACATTCGATTGGCTCGGGTACCACGCTTGGTACGGGTATAAAAAAATGGTTGGCACGGGTACCACTCCTAGTATGGGTATAAAAAATGGTTGGCTCGGGTACCACGCCTGGTACGGGTTTACTTTTGTTGCATTCATTGCACTGTTATTATTGGGTTGCATTGATTGATCTTGGTTTCATGAGTGAACCGGGCTGCTTATTGAAATGTGTTATTGGTTTGGTGGTCCTTAAGAGGCCGGGGAAATTCTGGTTAACTGTTGTGTTGGTCTTAGTTTAGGCCGGATTGATTCAAGGTATATTTGTGTTATCTAGAGGGAATCCCAAGGTGGGTGGGTCCGGGCTAGACAAAAAGGTATAGGTTAATTGTATATGGTTGTGGCTTAGAATTAGGTTGTGGATTTCATGCGAGAACAGGCTAAGTAGACACTGGTAGTCTAGGTGTGTCTATGGCTATTGTGCATGTTTTCCATACCTTCTACTTGATATTGTTATACTGCTTATACACTGTTTATTTTAAAACTGGCTAATGATCCTACCAGTACACAGTGGTGGTGTACTGATACTACACTTGCTTTTTTTTTGGTGAGTATAGGAAATCTTCCAGCGGCTGAGACGCAGCCTCACCTTTAGCACCGGCGATTTTTGACTTTGAGGGTGAGCTGCTTGATCAAGCTACCTTGGGTTATCTTTAGAGTTTCAGTCCACTTGCTTCGAACTTAAAACTACTTCATATTTTCTTTTGCGGTTGCATCCCCGTATTCTAGATGTTGGTAGTGATGTTTGGTACAACGACTTTCAGCTCCTAGGAGGGATTTTCCGCAGGATTATATTAATGATTTAGTTGTTGATTATTAAATTTCTAGTTTACTTTCTTATTTGCTAGTTTTAGGCTGTTAGTTTAGGCAAAGAGTTGAACTCTATTGCTTTGCTCATTCGGGGGTTGTGTGGGTGCCACTCACGATGGGTTGGGTCATGACAAAGATGGTATCAGAGCCCTAGGTTCGTTGATCTCATCGTACCAAATAGGTCTAGTAGAGTCTTATAGAACGGTGCGGAGACGTCCGTACTTTTATTCGAGAGGCTATGGGGCTTTAGGAAAAACTATTTCTTCCTTATTTCCTTCGTGCTATAACTTTATTCCAATTGGTATCTGGTGATAAAAATTGGTATCTAACCTTATTCACTCTTCTGTCAGCAGATGGTTACTACAAGGAATAATGGAGCAAGGCCAGCGGGCCTGGTCATTCGTGGTAGGAGTAGGGGACGAGTTGGAGCCGCACCCGCCAGGGGTGGAGCTCGAGCTTCTTCTGCACAGAAGGTAACCCCTCTCCCACCTCAGGATCATATGGCTGAGGACGTAAAAGAAATAGTTATAGAGGATGGAGGGGCTCAGGCGCAGGCAGCACCAGTTGGGGGTGCAGGCCTTCCTACTATGACACTGGAAGCTTTTAAGCAGGCATGGGATATTCTGAGTGGGTTGGTTGGTGCTGGAGCCATACCCGAAGCTTATGCAAGTCAGGCCTTAGATACTCAGCCAACGGTTACTACAACACCAAGGATGGACGAAGCTTCGGGCAAAAATGATCTCCTCAGGCAAATGCTAGGCCCAGTGATAATAGGAAATGAGCATGAGATGCTGACTAAGTTCCTTAAGCTAAAACCTCCGACATTTTAGGGTACAGACAAGGAGGATGCGTATGAGTTCATCCTGGATTACCCTGAGAGGTTGCACAAGTTGGCTATTGTACGTCAGCATGGGGTTGAGTTTGTCACATTTCAGCTGCAGGGTGATGCCAAGTAGTGGTGGAGGTCTTATGTTGAGTGTTGGTCTTCTGTTCTACCTCCACTCACTTGGGAGCAGTTCCACGCATTTTTTCTAGAGAAGTACGTTCCCCGTACTTTGAGGGACCGGAAAAAGATGAGTTCCTGAACTTGGAGAAGGGTAGCATGTCAGTCTCAGCTTATTAGGCTAAGTTCCATGCGTTGTCTTGTTTTGCTACACAGATGTTGGGTTCTGAGGAGGAACGGGTCCAGTTGTTCATCAAGGGTCTGAATAGTGAACTGCAGGTACTGTCAGTGCATATGACTTCTTTATGAAAGGGCTTTAATGATGTAGTGGATTATCTGAAGAAGATAGAGGGAGTTAGGCAAGCGAGGCAGGCTAAGGCTTTAGCCAAGAAGCCCCAGAATGAGGGAAGCTATGGTGGTTCATACTCCAGGGGCCAGCATCAGTAGGCTTACCCGGCCCGTCCTATTCAGTCAGCTCTGCCAGCTACTACAAGTGGTCGTCAGGGAGCTCAGCCTTCAGCTCCTAGAGGTCAAGGAGTGTCCTATACATCAGCTAGCAGACCTACTCTTGACCGTGGTTGCTTCCATTATGGTGAGCTGGGCCAATTTAAGAGGGAGTGTCCACATAGGCAGGAAATTAATCAGGGTCAGCAGCAGACTAGAGCAGTAGTTCCGGTAGGCAGAGGTGGTAACGCTAGGGGTCGTCTACAGGGTGGGCGAGGAAATTTTTAGAGAGGCTGGGGAGACAGGGGTAATGGTGGCGCAGGCAGGGGTGCGGCGCAGCCGGCTCGAGAAATTGCCCGGATTGATGATCGGGCTCATTGTTATGCTTTTCCAGGGAGGACCTAGGCGGAAGCCTCAGATGCAGTGATTACAGGTACTATTCTTGTCTGTGATAAAATGGCTTCGATATTATTTGACCCAGGTTCTACGTATTCTTATATGTCTGTGAGTTTTGCTTTGGGGTTGGATTTGACTTGTGATATCCTTGATTCCCCTATCCATGTTTCTACCCCAGTTGGAGGTCGATGATTGTGACTCATGTATATCGTGACTCTTCTGTTGTGTTTGTGGGGTTACATACTTGGGTAGACTTGGTAATTTTGGATATGGCTGATTTTGATATTATCTTTTGTATGACCTGGCTATCTCCTTATCGTGCTGTGTTGAACTTTAACACCAAAATTGTGGCTCTAGAGATTCCAGGTAAGGATAGACTAGAGTGGGAAGGTGTGTACATGCCTAAGCCAGTTAAGATAATACCGTTTGTTCAGGCTAGGAAGCTAGTGGGGAGGGGGTGTCTAGCCTTCTTGGCTCATCTGCGGGATCATAGTGTGGAGTCCACGCCTATTGAGTTAGTTCCAGTGGTTTCTGAATTTTTAGAGGTGTTTCCAGCGGACTTGCCTGGTGATGTGCCGCCATTTTACGGCACTTTCGACTCCTTTAAACTAAGAACAATCGTACGTTTTCAAGCAACCGTTGTCATTTTTATGTTTTTATGTTGTATTTTCAGGAAATGGAGACAAACATGGAAACGGAAGGAAATACGCGAAAAAGAGCATTCTGGATAAGAGTGACGGCCTGAGTGATGGCCCGTCACACATGTGACGGTCCGTCACAGTGACCGTCACACCAAGGCAGCACCACTGCCTAGTGGTGACGGTCCAGGCGATGGTCCGTCAAGCCAGTGATGGTCCGTCAGCCTAACCGTCACACCTGGGCAGTCGGTTACGCGAAATTCGAGCATTTTTGGGATTTGTTTCCTAGACTCCTATAAATACCCTATGTTAGGTTTATTTTATTTGTGAAGCTTTTTAATATAGTTCTCCTAATAGTTTTAGGAGAGACTTGGAGATCAAGAAACACGTTTACAACTCTTGAATTCGTGTTCTTGATTTGTTCTTGGGATCTTGGTTTTTCTTGTTCTTGGAATAATTGAAGATTGGTTTTCATTATATTGTAAGAATCCCTTCTCTTTATTATGAATACAATTCTCTTTTCTTTTCTTTATAGCATGATTAACTAAACCTCCCACAACTAGGGTTGTGGGAGCCATTGCAAAAGTAGCAATATTGATTCCGGGTAGCGACGGGTTAAATATGTATGTTGTCACGTTGTTAATCATTCGTTATGTAACGTTTTCTAGTGGTTGCAAACATTAGAACATGCCTAGGTTTAATTTGCTTGAGTAAAGAGATTAAAACCGGGAAACTTGATTAACGACGAGGATTCGAGACTACCAACTCTCGTCTTATGATTAATGCTGTAACTAGATTAATCTACTTGATGTTTAGGATTGAAATCTAAAAGCACACCTTTTTAAGTTCGAGAGAATTGAAAAGTAAATTTGTCTATTTGGTTGAGAAACGTTTAGACGATACAATTAATTCAATCACATCGTGACACGGATATAGAAAGAACCCCGTTAAGCCTAGAATCGACTTTGTTACTAACTCCATGGTAAACACTTCCCTAGTTCTCTTTCTCCTATTGATTATCATTCATACGTTAAGTGTTTGTTTTGTTTACAAATATTGATCACAAAACCCCCCCTATTTATCGGAAACTATTGACGACTAGTCACTTAATTCACTAAAGACTTAACTTTCACCATATTCTCTGTGGGATTCGACCCCAACCTTTGTTGGGTTCTATATTTGACTACGACCGCTTACGCTTCTTTGATTAGAGGTGTAGTTTGGGCGTTATCAAAAAGTGGCGCTGATAACGCCCAAACTACACCTCTAATCAAAGAAGCGTAAGCGGTCGTAGTCAAATATAAAACCCAACAAAGGTTGGGGTCGAATCCCACAGAGAATATAGTGAAAGTTAAGTCTTTAGTGAATTAAGTTACTAGTCGTCAATAGTTTTCGGTAAATAGGGGGGTTTTGTGATCAATATTTGTATACAAAACAAACACTTAACGTATGAATGATAATCAATAGGAGAGAGAGAACTAGGGAAGTGTTTACCATGGCGTTAGTAACAAAGTCGATTCTAGGCTTAACGGGGTTCTTTCTATATGCGTGTCATGATGTGATTGAATTAATTGTATCGTCTAAACGTTTCTCAACCAAATAGACAAATTTACTTTTCAATTCTCTCAAACTTGAAAAGGTGTGCTTTTAGATTTCAATCCTAAATATCAAGTAGATTAATCTAGTTACATCATTAATCATAAGACGAGAGTTGGTAGTCTCGAATCCTCGTCGTTAATCAAGTTTCCCGGTTTTAATCTCTTTACTCAAGCAAATTAAACCTAGGCATGTTCTAATGTTTGCAACCACTAGAAAACGTTACATAACGAATGATTAACAACGTGACAACATACATATTTAACCCGTCGCTACCCGGAATCTATATTGCTACTTTTGCCATTGCTCCCACAACCCTAGTTGTGGGAGGTTTAGTTAATCATGCTATAAAGAAAAGAGAAGAGAATTGTATTCATAATAAAGAGAAGGGATTCTTACAATATAATGAAAACCAATCTTCAATTATTCCAAGAACAAGAAAAACCAAGATCCCAAGAACAAATCAAGAACACGAATTCAAGAGTTGTAAATGTGTTTCTTGATCTCCAAGTCTCTCCTAAAACTATTGGGAGAACTATATTTAAAAGCTTCACAAATAAAATAAACCTAACATAGGGTATTTATAGGAGTCTAGGAAACAAATCACAAAAACGCTCGGATTCCGCGTAACCGACTACCCAGGTGTGACGGCCAGGCTGACGGACCGTCACTGGCTTGACGGACCGTCGCCTGGACCGTCACCACTAGGCAGTGGTGCTGCCTTGGTGTGACGGTCACTGTGATGAACCGTCACATGTGTGACGGGCCGTCACTCAGGCCGTCACTCTTATCCAGAATGCTCTTTTTCGCGTATTTCCTTCCGTTTCCATGTTTGTCTCCATTTCCTGAAAATACAACATAAAAACATCAAAAACGACAACGGTTGCTTGAAAACGTACGATTGTTCTTAGTTTAAAGGAGTCAAAAGTGCCGTAAAATGGTGGCACATCAACACCCTCAACTTAAGACGTTCGCTTATCCTCAAGCAACATGACACAAAACAATAATACGATGACTCAACTAAGCAAACAAACTCGTGTCTTTAGCAACTCATGGTCATTCATTAGTTCATTAAATCAAGCTCCCTCGTAGCACACAACTGTATGAAACACTAACTTGCAAGGATCCAAACATGTCATTCCGATATGATAGAATATTATGCATACACATGCGCAGCTATCCTAACAATCAATAGGCAATACAGAAACCTTGGTGCCCTCACCACAACGAAATCACACACACAATATTTGGGACTAGGTAAGCGCTCACACTCACAAACGATTTCAAACAATGCACATGCGATACCATAGGCTTGCCCTTACTATTCTATTTTGGTTCTTCAGAAAGCCGCTCAGGATCACTACAGGACTTGTTTAGGCTTGTAATGAGGCTTCAGGTGCTGGTAGGATACATTTAGGGGTTAGTGACTAAGCCCTCCTTGGAACTACCGACGTCTTATTACCGCATCACTTTTTGTCCATCCTTATTCACCTTTTTATTTCCTTCTCTCTAGCTACAGGTGTGACCTCTTTATTTTGACCATTCTTTTAATTACTTTTTCGATCTTTTTCATCTCTTTTTATTTTTCTTTTCTTTTCTTAGGCACACACCCGAATTTTCATTCTATTCCTAACCCATCTTCTTCATCCTCTTTTTCTTATCATTCACCTCTGTAGTAGCCACTCTCAACTTAGGCTGATTGCCTGCGTTGAGGTGCATAATGTCCAAGGGAGGACCAGGGCCAAAACAGGGTTTACCTCTTATAGTAGCCACCCTCAACTTAGGCTGATTGCCTGAGTTGAGGTGCACGATGTCCAAGGAAGGACCAGGGCCAAAATAGGGATTCAAAGTTAAACAGGAGTGGTGACAGGTTATTGAAAGAACAAGGTTAATTATGGCTCAAACAGGGATCAAAAAGGGATTATTTATATTTGGACGGTCTTTTGGGTTAAGTGGACTGCATACAAAAAGGGCCTGTGATCCTTTCCTAAGCAACCAAACTTCGAACTTAACAAAATAGTCCGGGCAAGTTCTAGATGCATGCACAGAGTAAGAATTTATAACAATAATCTCACACACTCTTGGCACCAAGAAACTATATCGCTACCAACTATCCAACAACCGCTCTGCTTAAGCATACTTATTCTAATCATAATCACACAATGACATACAAGGATCCAGACAGTCAATCGCTTCAACATAAGTACAAAACCAGAAAATTTTTAAAGGAGCCTCGTTTTAGTCAAGAAAATGCCATGATGCTTTGCTATAGACACAAGAAAACAATTAACAAAATTTAAAATAACAACCTAAACATGCCGGTTCTACTAGATAGCACACCGGAGGGAAAAGAAACACGGCAACAAAAACCCTCGGTGGTGACTCACAGGTTTCCCCACACCCTCAACTTAGACTCACGCATTGTCCCCAATGCATCCATATGAAAGCTAAAAACTGTGAGAGAAAGGAATACCTGTGAAGTCGATAGGACTCATATTCTGGCATGATGTTGGAGACCGCCAGGGTCTCCAAAACATGAGAACTCGATGGAGTGTGTGCACGCGACACACTGCTGTTGCGTTCCAGCTTCTTCGTTCATCGGCTCAGCAGCTAGTCGCGCCAACTTCTTCGCTCTTTCTTTGCAGGTTCTCTTGCGGTGTTTTCATTTTCTTGATTTATTTTCACCGCTTTCCTTCACCTGCTCGTCCTCTTGCAATCGCGACCTTACTCTCATAACAGCTTGGGTTTCAACACAACCCTTTTCCTCAAGATACACATCCGCAGGGATTTCCTCAATAACATTGATGATCGCGACCACCCTCATGTCACTTGGTTGCTTCATCAATTTGGACACATCGAACTTGACCACTTCATTGTTTAGCCTGAAAGTCAGTTCATTTCTTTCCATGTCAACCAACGCTCTAGCCGTGGCTAACAAAGGTCGTCCCAAGATTATGGGAACTTCAAAATCTACTTCGCAATCCAAGATCACAAAGTCGGCCGGGAATATAAGCTTACCAATCTTGACCAGCACATCAGATAAGATTCCCACCGGTCGCTTTACCGAACGGTCAGCCATCATCACTCTCATGGACGTCAGTTTAGGAGCTCCCAAACCCAATTATTTGTAAACTGCTAGTGGCATCAAGTTGATACTAGCACCAAGATCACATAATGCTCTTCCGAAGTTGAGCTTCCCGATAGTACAGGGAACAGTGAAAGTACCTGGATCTTCCTTCTTTTCGACTAACGACCTTGAAGAAATAGCGCTGCAGTGGTGGAGGTTGTCTTCCGGTTCAAAACTTACCGACATCTTCTTTGTAATCAAGTCCTTCATGAACTTTGCATAACCGGGCATTTGTTCCAGTGCTTCCACCAATGGTATGTTTATTGAAATCTGCTTCAGCATGGTCATGAAGTTCAAGAACTTACCATCGTCAGCTTTCTTCTTCAAACACTGTGGGAAAGGAGGTGGTGGCCGAGGCATCATAGTTGGAGGCTTTTTGGCCTCCTTGCTTTTATCCACGGGCTTTGGCGTTTCCTCCTCTACTACCTCATCGTTTGCGCTATCACCTACTTGAGTATGGATTACCGGATGTGAATCCGGTACTATTTTTCCGCTTCTTGTAGTGATCGCCATATAGCTCGCGTCATTCCTCGGATTTTGGATGGTGTCACTCGGCAAGGTACCCATCCTCCTTGGATTTAGGGATGCCAAAATCTGCCCCACTTGCTGCTCCAATTGCTTGATCGTGGTGGAATGTGAATCCACTAACTAACTTAATGTAGATAATTCATTCCTCATCTCCTTTACCCCAGAGTCAGTCTATTCCACCTTTAGCAGCATCTTCGCCATCATGCTCTCTAGCTTCGAAGTCTCTGCCTCGTTGTTAGCCTTGTCCCGATTACCAGGTGGTATATACAACCCACCTTTCTCGGTGTTGTTCCTCCAGTTTCCTTGTTCCTAATCTTTGTAGCCTCCATTCTCATAGTGGTTGTCTCTCTGATAGTTCCGACCTTGGTTTCCCTGGCCGTTGGCCTGGAAACCCCCCAAATAGTTGGCCTCTTCATCAGATTCAACCCCTGCTGCTCTACCTTGCGAACCCACGGCTTTCACCTTCTCAATACTTCCTGACATCAAGTGCTTGGTCAAGAGGTCCATTTGCGTTTTTAGATGGGCCATGTCTTGGTCCCGTTCTTCATCTTTTCTACGCTGTTCCGCTGACACACCAACTGCATAAGTACTAGCTGGTACCTCTGAATCACGTGTATGCCAGGCCCTGTTGGTTTTGGTGAGCCTGTCCAAAATAGCTGTGGCATCGGCAAAAGTGCGACCCATAAATGCTCCACCTGCTGCGTTGTCCAACGTCGGCTTGGTAGCCGAATTGAGTGCCCTGTAGAATGTCTGCATCAAAAACTCATCGTTCAACTGATGGTTCGGGCATTGTGTTAGCTTCTTCTTGAATCGCAGCCAGGTCTCGTGCAATGCTTCGTGAGGTTGCTGCCTGAAATTGCTAATCTCGTCCCTCAACTGTATCATCCTAGAGGGAGGAAAGAACCTTTCTAGGAAAGCTCCTTTCAACTCTCCCCAAGTTGCGATAGAGTCGGGGGTCAGTTCTGTCAACCATAACGCTGCCTCATCAGACAGAGACAACGGAAACAACCTGAGCCTGATCGCTGTCTGACTCACGCCCGGTAGTTCAAACGACTTGTAGATACCCACGAAGTTCATTAAGTGACGGTTTGGATCGTCACCAGCTGCTCCACGGAATACTCCTCTCAAGTTCAACAGCTGAATCATCGTGCTAGTGATGTTGAACTTGGCTCCGGGCGGTAGCAGTGGAACAACAATGGCGCCCGTAGCGCCAACTCCATCCAAATCGTTATCCTCATCATGCAACTCAAGATCGTGCTGCAGACCTCCAACATTCAAATTTTGTTGGGCCTGCAGTTCTGCAGCGAGCCTTGCTGCCTCTTGTTGTGCGGCCATATTCTTCCTTAACGTTCTAGCAAGCTCGGGGTCATAAGGTAATGTTGATTCACTCGAGCGCCGGGTACTTGGCATGCACAACTCTGTACCTTGTCAAAAACAAAAACAACAAAAAAAACGCAAAAGCAGGAAAGTATGACTAAGAGTCAAATAAACACACCAGACTTAATTAACAACTGTATTCCCCGGCAACGGTGCCACTTTTTTATAAAGTCCAAACTACACCTCTAATCAAAGAAGCGTAAGCGGTCGTAGTCAAATATAGAACCCAACAAAGGTTGGGGTCGAATCCCACAGAGAATATGGTGAAAGTTAAGTCTTTAGTGAATTAAGTGACTAGTCGTCAATAGTTTCCGGTAAATAGGGGGGTTTTGTGATCAATATTTGTAAACAAAACAAACACTTAACGTATGAATGATAATCAATAGGAGAAAGAGAACTAGGGAAGTGTTTACCATGGCGTTAGTAACAAAGTCGATTCTAGGCTTAACGGGGTTCTTTCTATATCCGTGTCACGATGTGATTGAATTAATTGTATCGTCTAAACGTTTCTCAACCAAATAGACAAATTTACTTTTCAATTCTCTCGAACTTAAAAAGGTGTGCTTTTAGATTTCAATCCTAAATATCAAGTAGATTAATCTAGTTACAGCATTAATCATAAGACGAGAGTTGGTAGTCTCGAATCCTCGTCGTTAATCAAGTTTCCAGGTTTTAATCTCTTTACTCAAGCAAATTAAACCTAGGCATGTTCTAATGTTTGCAACCACTAGAAAACGTTACATAACGAATGATTAACAACGTGACAACATACATATTTAACCCATCGCTATCCGGAATCTATATTGCTACTTTTGCCATGGCTCCCACAACTAGGGTTGTGGGAGGTTTAGTTAATCATGCTATAAAGAAAAGAGAAGAGAATTGTATTCATAATAAAGAGAAAGGATTCTTACAATATAATGAAAACCAATCTTCAATTATTCCAAGAACAAGAAAAACCAAGATCCCAAGAACAAATCAAGAACACAAATTCAAGAGTTCTAAACGTGTTTCTTGATCTCCAAGTCTCTCCTAAAACTATTGGGAGAACTATATTAAAAAGCTTCACAAATAAAATTAACCTAACATAGGGTATTTATAGGAGTCTAGGAAACAAATC
The DNA here is from genome assembly GCA_003996215.1 of Jaltomata sinuosa. NCBI lineage: Eukaryota > Viridiplantae > Streptophyta > Magnoliopsida > Solanales > Solanaceae > Jaltomata > Jaltomata sinuosa. The sequence goes on from QJPP01002384.1 coordinate 12,732, forward strand.
ACAAAAACGCTCGGATTCCGCGTAACCGACTGCCCAGGTGTGACGGCCAGGCTGACGGACCATCACTGGCTTGACGGACCGTCACCTGGACCGTCACCACTAGGCAGTGGTGCTGCCTTGGTGTGACGGTCACTGTGACGGACCGTCACATGTGTGACGGGCCGTCACATGTGTGACGGGCCGTCACTCAGGCCGTCACTCTTATCCAGAACGCTCTTTTACGCGTATTTCCTTCCGTTTCCATGTTTGTCTCCATTTCCTGAAAATACAACATAAAAACATCAAAAACGACAACGGTTTCTTGAAAACGTACGATTGTTCTTAGTTTAAAGGAGTCGAAAGTGCCGTAAAATGGCAAGTCCTGTAGTGATCCTGAGCGGCTTTCTGAAGAACCGAAATAGAATAGTAAGGGCAAGCCTATGGTATCGCATGTGCATTGTTTGAAATCGTTTGTGAGTGTGAGCACTTACCTAGTCCTAAATCTTGTGTGTGGGATTTCATTGTGGTGAGGGCACCAAGGTTTCTGTATTGCCTATTGATTGTTAGGATAGTTGCGCATGTGTATGCATAATATTCTATCATATCGGAATGACATGTTTGGATCCTTGCAAGTTAGTGTTTCATACAGTTGTGTGCTACGAGGGAGCTTGATTTAATGAACTAATGAATGACCATGAGTTGCTAAAGACACGAGTTTTTTTGCTTAGTTGAGTCGTCGTATTATTGTTTTGTGTCATGTTGCTTGAGGACAAGCGAACGTCTTAAGTTGAGGGTGTTGATGTGCCGCCATTTTACGGCACTTTTGACTCCTTTAAACTAAGAACAATCGTACGTTTTCAAGCAACCGTTGTCGTTTTTGATGTTTTTATGTTGTATTTTCAGGAAATGGAGACAAACATGGAAACGGAAGGAAATACGCGAAAAAGAGCATTCTGGATAAGAGTGACGGCCTGAGTGATGGCCCGTCACACATGTGACGGTCCGTCACAGTGACCGTCACACCAAGGCAGCACCACTGCCTAGTGGTGACGGTCCAGGCGACGGTCCGTCAAGCCAGTGACGGTCCGTCAGCCTGGCCGTCACACCTGGGCAGTCCGCTACGCGGAATCCGAGCATTTTTGGGATTTATTTCCTAGACTCCTATAAATACCCTATGTTAGGTTTATTTTATTTGTGAAGCTTTTTAATATAGTTCTCCCAATAGTTTTAGGAGAGACTTGGAGATCAAGAAACACGTTTTACACGTCTTGAATTCGTGTTCTTGATTTGTTCTTGGGATCTTGGTTTTTCTTGTTCTTGGAATAATTGAAGATTGGTTTTCATTATATTGTAAGAATCCCTTCTCTTTATTATGAATACAATTCTCTTCTCTTTTCTTTATAGCATGATTAACTAAACCTTCCACAACTAGGATTGTGGGAGCCATGACAAAAGTAGCAATATAGATTCCGGGTTTGCGACGGGTTAAATATGTATGTTGTCACGTTGTTAATCATTCGTTATGTAACGTTTTCTAGTGGTTGCAAACATTAGGACATGCCTAGGTTTAATTTGCTTGAGTAAAGAGATTAAAACCGGGAAACTTGATTAACGATGAGGATTCGAGACTACCAACTCTCGTCTTATGATTAATGCTGTAACTAGATTAATCTACTTGATATTTAGGATTGAAATCTAAAAGCACACCTTTTCAAGTTCGAGAGAATTGAAAAGTAAATTTGTCTATTTGGTTGAGAAACGTTTAGACGATACAATTAATTCAATCACATCATTGCACGCATATAGAAAGAACCCCGTTAAGCCTAGAATTGACTTTGTTACTAACGCCATGGTAAACACTTCCCTAGTTCTCTCTCTCTTATTGATTATCATTCATACGTTAAGTGTTTGTTTTGTTTACAAATATTGATCATAAAACCCCCCCTATTTACCGGAAACTATTGACGACTAGTCACTTAATTCACTAAAGACTTAACTTTCACCATATTCTCTGTGGGATTTGACCCCAACCTTTGTTGGGTTCTATATTTGACTATGACCGCTTACGCTTCTTTGATTAGAGGTGTAGTTTGGGCGTTATCACCTGGTATGCCTCCAGACAGGGACATAGATTTTTGTATTGATTTGGTGCCAGGCACTCGTCCCATTTCCATTCCTCCGTATTGTATGGCTCCGATAGATTTAAGGGAACTTAAGACTCAGCTGTAAGAACTCCTAGATAAGGGATTTATACGTCCCAGTGCTTCGCCTTGGGGTGCTCCAGTCTTATTTGTAAAGAAGAAGGATGGTAGTATGCGGATGTGCATAGATTATAGGCAGTTGAACAAGGTGACCATCCGAAAAAAGTACCCTCTACCTCGTTTAGATGATTTGTTTGACCAGTTTCAGGGTGCATCAGTGTTCTCAAAAATTGACTTGAGGTCGGGGTACCATCAGTTAAAGATTAGGCCTGAGGACATTCTGAAAACTGCTTTTCGGACTCAGTATGGACATTACGAGTTTCTAGTAATGTCGTTTGGTTTTACCAATGCACCGGCAGCATTCATGAGTTTGATGAATGGGGTGTTTAAGTCCTACTTGGATTCTTTCGTTATCGTGTTCATCGATGATATTTTGATCTACTCTAAGAGTAGGGAGGAATATGCTAATCATCTTCGTATTGTCCTGGATATCTTAAGGCACTAAAAGCTTTATGTAAAATTCACTAAGTGTGAGTTTTGGTTGACTTCTGTGTCATTCTTGGGGCATGTAGTGTCAGAAAAGGGGGTGATAGTGGATCCCCAAAAAATTGAAGCAGTCAAGAGTTGGGTTTGGCCTAGCTCTGTGACCGAGGTGAGGAGTTTTGTTGGGCTCGCAAGGTACTACTGGAGGTTTGTTAAGAATTTTGCTTGTATTGCTACTCACCTGACCAGGCTGACACAGAAAGAGGTATTGTTCGTGTGGTTCGACAAGTGCGAGGAGAGCTTCCAAAATCTCAAGACACTTTTGACCACAACCTCTATTTTGTCCTTGCTAGTTGAAGGTAAAGACTTTGTTATTTACTGTGATGCTTCACATTTTGGTATGGGTGCTGTGTTGATGAAGGATAGGAATGTGATAGACTATGCATCCAGGCAGTTGAAAGTGCATGAGAGGAATTGCCTGACTCACGATTTAGAGTTGGCAGCGGTGGTTTTTGCATTGAAAATCTGGAGACACTACCTTTATGGTGTCAAGTGTGAGGTATTCACAGATCATCGCAGTCTGCAACATGTTTTCACTCAGAAAGATTTGAATCTAAGTAAGAGGAGGTGGATGGAGTTGTTGAAGGATTATGATGTGAGCATCCAGTACCATCTGGGTAAGGTTAATGTGGTGGCAGATGCATTGAGCCGGAAAACTGTTAGCATGGGTAGCTTGGCTTATTTAGGGGTGTCCAAATGACCACTAGCTAAGGAAATTTGGGCTTTGGAGGCCAAGTTCATGCACTTGGGGGTTTCATATCAAGGTGGGTTATTGGCCAGGATTGAGGTCAAGGCCACCTTCATAGAGGAAATAAAGGCAAAATAGTTTCAGGATCTGAAACTGGGTAAGTTGCGAGGTAAGGTAATATCCGTGGAGTCCAGAGACGTCATATTAGACACTGGTGGAGTGTAGCATTTCAGGGAGAGGATTTGTGTTCCTCGGATTGATGATATAATTCAAAAAATCTTGGCGAAAGCCCATGGTTTGTGGTACTCGATTCATCCGAGTGTGACTAAAATGTACAGGAACTTGAGGCAGCGTTACTGGTGGCCCAGGATGAAAAGGGACATAGTGGATTTTGTGTCCAAATGGCAGAACTGCCAGCAGGTAAAGTTTGAACATAAGAGACCTGCAGGACTACTTCAGAGAATGCCAATTCCAGAGTGTAAGTGGGAAAGGATAGCCATGGATTTCATGGTGGGTCTTTCCAAGACATTGGGGATGTATGACTCAATTTGGGTCATTGTTGACAGGATGACCAAGGCCGCTCATTTCATTCCGGTCAGGGTAGATTACAATTCGCAGCAATTTGCTAAGATCTATGTTAAGGAAATTGTGAGAGTGCATGGGGTACCACTGTCCATCATTTCAGATAGGGGTACGCAGTTTACTTCTAAGTTCTGGGGCAAGTTACATGAAGAGTTGGGTACACAACTCACTTTTAGCACAACCTTCCATCCTCAGACTGATGGTCAGTCGGAAAGGACAATCCAGGTATTAGAGGACATGCCAAGAGCATGTGTGATGGACTTCGGGGGTCATTGGGACCAGTTTCTACCATTGTGTGAATTCTCGTACAATAATAGCTACCACTCCAGTATTGACATGGCACCGTTCGAGGCATTGTATGGGAGGAACTGCAGATTACCAGTTGGGTGGTTTGAGGAAGGCGATGTAAAGCCTCTGGGCGTAGACTTAGTGAAGGAAGCACAAGAAAAGGTGAGGGGCATTCAGACCAAGTTGCTGGCTGCTCAAAGCAGGCAGAAGGAGTACACAGATCGCAAGTTCCGGGACATGGACTTTCAGGTTGGTGGACAAGTATTGTTAAATGTGTCACCAATGAAAGGGGTTATGCGGTTTGGTAAGAAGGGAAAGCTTATCCCTCGGTTCATCGGTCCATTTGAAGTTCTTGAAATTGTGGGGCCACTGGCTTATAAGTTAGTACTGCCACCTAGTTTGTCGGGCGTCCATCCAGTATTCCATGTAGCCATGCTTAAACGATACCATGGGTATGGGGATTACATCATTAAGTGGGATGAGGTACTTTTCGATAAGGATCTTTGTTATGAAGAGGAACCCATTTTGATTCTTGCTCGGGATGTCCAGAGGTTGAGGACAAAGGTGATTGATATGGTGAAGGTTCAGTGGAAGCATCGTCTGGTTGAGTAAGCCACTTGTGAAACCAAGAAGGACATGCAGGACAAGTACCCTCAACTATTTGAGGATTCAGGTACAATACTTCCCTCCCTTTATTTCTGTAATTTCTGGTTTGATCATTCGGGGATGAACAATGGGTAAATTAGTATCTGTTATAACGAATGGGTCCATTATTATGGGTATTCCAATCGTGCCAAGTTTTAGAGTTATAAAACTCCGAGTTTGGGAGTTTGAAATTCTGGGCTAGGCTAGCCTCGACCAATTTTAGAGCGAGGTGGAGTCTAGGGAAATCCAGGTAAGGATGGGTTTAGGTGTCTTATGTTAAGCTAGTTTTCTGCGTAGCCAAGACATAAAGGAGTCCGGGAGACTTTTTAGAATCGAATTTGGGTAAGTAGAACTCGCGGAATCGCGTTTGACGTGAAGGGGTTGTTTCAAGTCATTGGGGGAAGCAGGTGTATTGTAAAATGGACAAAACATAAAAATTTCTAGACATTTTGTCCGTGACGAGTGCAACTGGGCACGATAGCTGCCTCTGCTATAGTGGTGGAAATTACCGCTATAGTGGTGATCAATGGCGGTCAACTCTGCTTAAGACCGTTATAGCGAACGACTTCCTCTATAGCGGGCCAATGGGATTTTAATGTAGAAACATTCCCCAAAACATTCAGTTTTTCACAATTTTATTTTGGGAGAAGGGCTAGGCGATTCCAAGAGTTTTTCTTCCTTTTTCCGTCGAAATTCTTCCCTAAGGTAAGGTTTTTGTTCCCCAATCTTTGTATTACGTTTCCTATGTGGTAGAATTACTAGGAGTGAAGTTGGGGAAAGGTTAAAATAACCTAGGAATTGTAGAATACGGGGAAGAAAGGGGATTCCAAGCATGAATGTTCTTGGGCAGTGTTAAAAGTATATTTTTATGATCATAGGTTGTTTAATTCTCTATTTTAATCCGTAAAAATAATAGAAGCAGGTGAATTAACGGTGGAAAATCCCGGGAAAAGGGTGGGATGATCATGGGTGGCCTGGGGTTTGGGGATTTGGTGTAATTCGGGTATTGTGCAGGCCTTGTGTGTTAATTGTATGTACTTGTGTGTTATTTTAGAACAAGAACGAGAAAGGAATCCGAAACAAGGGAAATCTCGGGTTGAATAGAGCTTGGATCATTTCGAGGTAGGTGATGGCTTATAATTTCTGTGAATGTTGTATATTCTTGTACTCATATCTAAGTGATTGTATGAATTACATTGCTTAGGGAAGTTGTGTAGAATGTCTAAGGTTCCTGCTTTACAGTCTGTGATTTGAACAGTATTCGCTTGTTGGTTTTACAAGTTGTTTGTTCATGCATTTGACTGTGGATTATTGACATTCGATTGGCTTCGGTACCAAGCCTGGTACGGGTATAACAAATGGGTGGCAAGGGTACCAAGCCTGGTACGGGTATAACAGATGGTTGGCTCGGGTACAATGCCTGGTACGGGTTTACTTTTGTTGCATTCATTGCACTGTTATTATTGTGTTGCATTGATTGATATTTGTTCCGTGAGTGGACCGGGATGCTTATTGAAATGTGTTATTGGTTTGGTGGTCCTTGAGAAGCCGAGGAAATTCTGGTTAACTGTTGTGTTGGTCTTGGATTAGGCTGGATTGATTCAAGGTATAATTATCTTGTATAGAGGGGATCCCAAGGTGGATCCGGGCTACACGAAAATGTATACTTAATTGTATATGGTTGTGGCTTAGAGTTAGGTGGTGGATTTAATGCGAGAACAGGCTAAGTAGACACTGGTAGTCTAGGTGTGTCTGTGGCTATTGTGCATGTTTTCCATACCTTCTACTTGATATTGTTGTACTGCTTATACACTGTTTATTTAAAAACTGGCTGATGATCCTACCAGTACACAATGGTGGTATACTGATACTGCACTTGCTTTTTTTTGGTGAGTGCAGGAAATCTTCTAGCGGCTGTGACGCGACCTCACCTTTAGCACCGACGATTTTTGACTTTGAGGGTGAGCTGCTTGATCAAGCTACCTTGGGTTATCTTTAGAGTTTCAGTCCACTTGCTTCGGACTTAAAACTACTTCGTATTTTCTTTTAGGGTTGCATCCCCGTATTCTATATGTTGGTAGTGATGTTTGGTACAACGACTTTCAGTTCCTAGGAGGAATTTTCCGCAGGATTATATTAATGATTTAGTTGTTGATCATTAAATTGCTAGTTTACTTTCTTGTTTGCTGGTTTTAGGCTGTTAGTTTAGGCAAAGGGTTGAACTTTATTGGTTCGCTCATCCGGGGGTTGGGTAGGTGCCACTCATAACGGGTTGGGTCGTGACAGAAATTTCCGCTATAGCAGTCCCAACGGTAGTGGCCCAGAAAATCAAAATTTTCAGCAAATTTACTCATTCCCCATTCCCGGTTATCAATGTTAACCCCATAAATCCCGACATGGTCTTAAACATAACCCCAAGACCATCCCAGCACTGCATAATTCAAACCTTGGAATCACTTAATCATCAAATCAATTCCAAATTACAAGGGAAAGCTCTTCACAACAACACATTCCTGCTATCATACAAGAACGACTTCCCCCTTTTTAATTGGTTCCCAACAAACCCGATTGTCCTGAAACCAGAGTTTCCCCACAGTCACCAGTATTGTTCCCTTACCAACTTAACCAATGATAAGTCCCATTCCAAAATGTAATACAAAATTTCCATTCGATACACATAGCAATTATCATTAACCAAGGCACAACAATCAGGTTATAACTACTCCCAGACCAAAATATTCACAGTAGTCAATCACTTACACACCAACAATTGCAGTCATACAAGTAATGCAACACACCTAATTTCAAACTTCAAGTTTCAACAAAATTCAAGTCACATATACTTCTCTCTATTCGCCCCATAGATGACTGTTAGTCAATCATCCATGCCTTACCACATCCTCTAAGGCTAGATAACAATTAGAACCTCCCAGTTCCAACTTCTCTTTCTTGTCTCGTTGCAGCCAGAGTCACATAACATCCTCTACCTTGTCGAGATACAAATTGGAATCAATATATACCAATTGGACTCAACCCATGCAAGCAAGTAACAAATCACACGAAAGGAATGAAAAAAGAGAGGTGATTCCTAGAATGATTCATAGCTTTCCAAGGATTAGATGTGGACGTCAACACACCAATTCGTAGGACTTTATTTGACATTTTTCTCTTGTACGGGGAGACCAATAACCTACGCTCTAATACTATTTGTCAAGACCCAACTATCGGGCCGTGTAGGCACCTACTCTAAGCACCTAAATAAGAGAACCCTTACCACCCGATCCAACAGGAAATGCAGAAATCATAATTAAAACATAAGAAAGTAACCCTTTTTAATACAGGGAAACCATTTACAATATTCGTAGCAGTAAACCCTTTACAACTTGAAAACAAACCCTCCCTAGGAACTAGTCTAAATAGGTACGAGAGCTACTACATGAGAAGTACTAGTAAATAAAAGAAGACACAACTTCCACCATGGAATCAAAGAGGAGAAGCTGCTGGAGATCACAATCGTCATGTATCTATGAAACATCACTGACCCTGCAACCAGACTATACCCAAAAAGGTATAGAAAGAATAGTATCAGTACAAACACACATATTAATAGGCATTATCGATCGACCCGAATCCACTACATACCATTATATAAGAAATCAAGAGAAATATGCAATAACTGCGATAATCCAGTCCTTCAATACCCACCTTTACCAACCCCAATGTTAACTCAACTATAGACTTATACATTTTGTCCCAAGCCTTCATATCATGTTCCGCTGCCAACTCCACCACTCGAAGACTCTACACCTGACACCTACGACTTCCCTAGTCACCTTAACCTTTAGTTTGACCATTATGTCCAGACTCGGATTACCATTCCCCTATCCTAGTCAGTCACTGTGACTCAACAACCAGAGGTAAAACCCCACTACTCAATGACTAGATCATATACAGTTATGCCACTATCTACAAGTACTGAAACCGCCCCAGATACCCCTAGGACAATACTCAACAGATAATAACGGCCAGCTATATAGCCCCAGACTCTCAGCCTTACTAAGATTGTGACATAGGCTTACCCACCGCTACCCCATCACGACATAACCATAACATATAACCCTTCTTGATTCTCCTGAACCAATCAGTGATCCCTAGACCCACATCTAAGAGTTAACATACAATACTCGATCCACCCAAGGACCAATCCTATATATAAGTATAACAACCCATCCTTTCAAGGAACTAAATATAACAATCACAATTCTAGCACTCAACCCGATCCACTCATAGAACATTCGACAAACACAGTTAATAATGTAAAATTAAACCCATACCGGATGTAGTACCCAAGCTAACGGATGTAGAACCTATACTAGGTGTGGTACCCAAGTCAACTGTTAGTATCCCATACCAGGAGTGGTACTCGAGCCAATCAAATATCACATAAAACCAACAGTCAAATATTAAATGAACAGAGAATACCCTTGTAAAAACAACAAGAAATAATCAAGTTCACTTCATATAATTAACACCCCAAATACTTGGACATTCACAACTTCCTTTCCTAGGCATGAAAGCACATACATTACTAAGTTATAGTTACATGTATATACATTGCATTTGGCAAGACAATAACCAGCACCTACCCAATAATCTGGTTCTGAACACCAACCTTGAATTCTTATCCAAGGACTCAGTCCCAGTTCACCATCTAGACAGGCATTCCACTGATACATCAATTTAGGAACCCTTTTTTTAGACAAAACAACATAGGGAAAACACCTTCTAACATTGGTGCCTCAACCATTCTTGTTTACCCTATTCCTTTTATATTGAATCATTCCTGAATCCTCCTATAACTAGTCATTTATTTACCTATGTCATTTCAAGTTCCCCAAACCTCCCAAATGTTCTAGTTCTCTGGACCCAACTCAACATGTATAAATAATTCGGAATGAAACACCTCACCCAACCCTATCATTTTCTATTCAAACCAGTCATACAAAATAATTTTCCAGACTCTGTGCCCGAAGGCGTAAACATTAATTCTCCCTTTTAGCCTATAACAACAATATGAAATAGAAACAGGTCTAAGTCTACTCAATGAAAGAACTTAGCCTACTTGGATGCAAAGAAGCTTCACAACACATATTATGGCTTTATGAAGGCATTTCCTGATGGATGAAAAGTCCAAAATCCAAGGTTTCATGTCCTTTTAGCCAAAATCTCTCCTTCCCATGGCTTCCAAGCCTTGAAGCCGCCTTAGAGGGTTTTTTGAGTAACACTTGTATGTTTTCTAACTGAGAAGGAGAAGTCTTTTATATAAGTTGCGTAATTTAGCTTTTGTTTTCTGCCATACCGCTATAGAGACGACTGACCGCTACAACAGCAGTGCAATAGCAGAATAATTTCCACTATAGTGGAGTGATGTCAGCCCAGATCAATTTCTAAAAATCTAAAATTTCTGTCACGTCAACCCTACTTAATTCAAAACATATTTTAATCATTCCCAAAATCTGCGATACGGTGATTTCTAAGATAATGACGGATCATGTCATTACACATCGTCTATCCATTCATCCTCTTTGTAATTTTCCTCATCATCTATCCATTCAAACTATTCTTCTGTTGATTGCTCATCATCAATATTTGCTAACATTTGTATCTCATTTGGACTAACTTCTTCTAAAATGTGTTCAGGATGCTCCAAATTATCTTCTAAATCAGCGTCCACAACTTGGTGAACATTCTCTATTTAGTTTTGATAAGCAACATCCATCACATTCTCAACTTCCACCCACCCTATAGGTTTGATTTTGATAACAATCCACTAATTACACTTGTCAGTACACAACGGATAAGAAGCATAGTACACCTGCTTAACATTTTGGGCAATAATAAAAGGATCATAAGCCTTCAATAATCTAGTGTGTTTAACTTCAATAATGTTATGCTTCTTAAGTTCTATTGTGCCTATATTTGGGATTGGATCAAACCACATGCATCAAAAAAGTACTATTCTTTTTATTGGCCAACCAGAATACTCCAACTCTAGAATCTCTTGTAGGAAGCCAAAATAATCAACATTGTTATTTTGATTTCCATCATCACCTTCAACCCAAAAACCACTATTGTTAGTTTTCCGATGCCTTGAGTAGTCTTCCATGGCAAATTTAAACCCATTTACATTATACTGAGATATTTTATGGACTTCAATCGATCTATAAGAGATATCCTTCAACATCTGAGAGTATGTGGTTGCATGTGGTGAATGGTGCACCTATATATGGTTTGTAAGTGAAATACGATGCTAGTTAAAGGATTAGTAAAGATTTTAACTTTATTATGTGATTATAATAACACTTACCCAATTGCTATACCACAATGTAAATGATGGATTCACTTGATCTTGGCTAAATTCGCTCACAAAATAATTGTACATTCACAATGAAAAGTTAGTTTCCTTATGATAATCACAGTTGAATATGTTATGTAAGTATTTAATTTTCTTACTCTAAAAAGGGTTGAATTTTCGGGAAATTTATCAAGACATGTAATGCTTCAGCATTTCTCTCCCTTTCGAAAAGCAAGTGATGTTTAAGCTATTTTGCACGCTTACCTGGTGGATTGAATTGATAATGGATCTAGCACAGGGTCATTCTCAGAGTATTGATGTCGATTTGGTCTATTTCTGAAACATGACACTTGATCATCAAAGTAGTAAGAACAAAAGTGGGTTGTTTCTCTAGCAAGGTATGCTTCAACTATAGAGCCTTCCACCCTACTTTTGTTCTTAACACCTCATTTACTTTTGCCAATGGTCCTGTAAAATTATATGTTAGTCATGTAATTTATAAAAAATATATATACATTATCTTGTTATCATTTCTTACCGCTCGTAAAGATACATCCACCTAGTTTGAACTGGACCTCCCAGTAAAGCTTCATCAACAAGGTGAATGAGAAGATATTCCATCACATCAAAGAATCCAGGTGGAAGAACTTATTGGTGATAACAACAATATTTTTGACCATTCGAATAATATTTTCTACTCTCAAAGTGCTGGAACACAGTTCTTTGAAGAATAAACTAATCTTTATCGTCGGTTTCTATATGTTTTAAAGCAATCCACTAAAAGAAATTGAAATTAATTATTCCATGAAAATATTATAGTCATAACTTTTCATCCCATGTAATATTTCATGCTTCATCTCAACCCTCTTCCCTAAATTGGAGGCATATTCATCTGGCATCTTCAAACTTTCTACCCATCCACATATTTTTCACTTTTGTTCTAATATGAATGTATAACTGGCCTTGGGCTTAAAAACTTTATTGGCAAACTGTTGCAAATGTAGCTCTAGTCATCTATAGTGAATTGGTAAGTCAAGTCTAGCCTTAACATTATCCTTTGTCTTATCATTCACATCCACCAGAGTGTTGAACAAGTTATCAAAATATTTTTCTTCAATATGCATGACATCAAGATTATACCTAAGTAGATTATCCTTCCAATATGGTAACTCCCAGAATATGATTTGCTTTGTCTAATTATGTGAAACACCATACCCATGAAACTTGTAAAGTTTTTCCTCGGTAACCTTTAGCAAATATTTAACCCTCTCCCAAATATCATGACCAGTTAATGTTCAAGGTGGACCATCCCGTTCAGTTTTATTCTTTGTAAATGCATACTTCATTCTTCTAAACTCATGATTATCTGTCATGAATCTACGGTGATAATCAAATCATGAAGTTTTTTGACCATGTTTTAATTGGAAGGATTTAGTATTTTTCATGCAGTAGGGACAAGCTAACTTTCCAGCTGTCATCCACTCAGACAAAATTCCATAAGCAGTAAAATCATTAAAAATCCACATTAATGAAGCACACAAATTAAAAAAAATTAAGTGAAATGTCTCAGATTTGAACCCCTTCAGACCACAACAGTTTCAACTCATCAATCAAAGGTTATAGGTATACATCAATCTGACTTTTTGGATTACCGGGCCAGGAATAACACAATTCAGAAATATATATAGACTCATCATACATATCTCAAGTGGAAGATTATACGGTGTAATAAACACAGGCCAACATGAATATGATGCAGCTCCAACATAAAAAGGGGTGAAACTATCCGCACACAAACCCAACCTAATATTTTGTGGTTCAGCTGCAAAATCTGGATACTTTCTATCAAAATTCTTCCAAGCCTCTCCATCAGATGGATGACACATTACACCAGGTGGTCTTGTATTTTCATGGTGCCATCTCATATGGGGAGCAAAGCTATTTGATGCATACAACCTCTTCAACCTCGGTATAAGAGGTAAATAATGCATCGCTTTAATAGCAATTTTATTTTCACTACTACCATTCTTACAATTAGGGTGTTCACAGAATTTATATAACTCTAGATTGACATCCTTCTTAAAGTATAACATGCAACCATTTTCACAACAATCAATTCTGATCAAGGAGAGTCCTAACTTAGACACCAATCTCTTTGCCTTATAAAAAGAATCAGGAACCTCTAGATCGGAGTTAACTAATCCATTAACAAGGTCTACCACAGAGATCATTGCTCCTTGAACAATATTTCAATCAGATTTATTACTTAAATATTTAACTGCAACAGATAATTGAGAATGTAAACTCCCATCACAGAAAGGACGACTAGCATTATGCAATTGTTCATAAAAACTACATGCTTCTTCATTAGGAGCTTCTTCTACATTTTCTCCAAAATCAAAATTGGAATGAATACCAAAAGTATCCTGAACCATTTTGACATCCTATAATCTTGAATATTATTAGGTTCCGCAGACTAACTACTTTCACCAACAATAAAGTTATTAAACCTATTGTTACTCATGTCAACTTCACCATGACTAGTCCAAACTGTATACTCTAGAGTAAACCCAATTCTATAAAGATGATTCATAACAACCAGTTGTGGTTCATAGCTCGTACAATCACAATCAACACAAAGACACAGAAATATTCCATAATTTAAAAGGCAAAGAAGTGTTTTTGCATGATTTATAAATTGAATGACACTATTCACAAATTCCTCCCTCGCATCCATTCTATCATGATTACATGGTTTATACATCCAACTAGGATCAGGTTTCATCTACACAAGCAATAACAATATTAATTTCAATTCACTATACTTCACTATTTTGAGTAAGTCATTCACAATTTTCAATTCATTACAACTCACTAGTTCACAATTTAAATTCACTACACTTCACTATATTAAGTAACTAGCTAGTTCACAATTTCAACTCATTATACTTTACTATTTTAAGTAACTAAATAATTAAATATTATTTTATATAAATATTATAACTCAAATACCAACTTAGAATCTTAAAATCCTACCTATTTGCTCACTTACCAAAGGAATTCACTAGTTCATAATTTTAACTCACTATACTTTACTATTTTAAGTCACGAGTTCATAATTTTAACTCACTATACTTCACTATTTTAAGTCACTAGTTCACAATTTAAACTCACTACACTTCACTATTTTAAGTAACTAGTTCACAATTTCAACTCATTATACTTCACTATTTTAAGTAACTAAATAATTAAATATTATTTTATATAAATATTATAACTCAAATACCAACTTAGAATCTTACAATCATACCTACTTTCTCAATTACCAAAGGATTTCACTAGTTCACAATTTCAACTCACTATACTTCACTATTTTAAGAAACTAAATGAAAGACTAAGTGTCAATACTAGGTGGACACAAATTGATCTTGCAAGAAAATCAATTTTGTCATCACTAGAATCAACTAGTGTTGACACTTATGCTAAACAAATACAAAGAAACCAAATGAAAGACTAAGTGTCAACACTACGTGGACACAAATTGATCTTGCAAGAAAATCAATTTTATCATCAATAGGATCAACTAGTGTTGACACTTATGCTAAACAAACCAAATGAAAGACTAAGTGTCAATACTAGGTGGACACAAACTGATCTTGCAAGAAAAATAGTTTTGTCATCAGTAGGATCAACTAGTGTTGACACTTATGCTAAACAAACACAAACAAATAAAATTAAAGACTAAGTATCAACACTAGATGGACACAAATTGATCTTGCAAGAAAATCAATTTTGTCATCAATATGATCAACTAGTGTTGACACTTATGCTAAAAGAACACAAATAAACCAAATGAAAGATGAAGTGTCAATACTAGGTGGACACAAATTGAACTTGCAACAAAATCAATTTTGTCATCAATAGGATCAACTAGTGTTGACACTTGTACTAAACAAACACAAACAAACCAATTCCAATTCATTAACTTCACAATTTACTTCGCTATTTCAAGTCACTAGTTCACTGTTTCAATTCATTAACTTCACAATTTCAAGTCACTAATTCACTATTTCAAATTACTAGTTCACAATGTTATTCACTACTTCACTATTCTAATTCACTAGTTCACATCCAATTACAATTCCAATTAACTATTTCATAATTCTATATCACTAGTGTAACGATCCTCCAAGTTGTTTTGTGAAATTTTACTTATTTTTCCTGCTTTAACCCTCCTTGTAGTCTTTAAATGTGACTTATAATTTTTGTGTGTTTGGGAGCGACTAAAGTCATTGATTGGATTCTTGAGCTTTTAGAAAGTTAAGTTTGATCACGGTCAACTTTCAGTCAAGATGATCTCGAATTGGTGTTTTGGTATTCCCAATAGGTCTGAGACATTTTTTTTAGTCAATTTACATATTTAGCTTGTTTCCTTGGGGTCCCAATTAATTTTTGAGGGTCTATTTGAAGTTTTGACTAATTTAGATAATTAATTTAATTGATAATTAATGGGTCAAAATTATAATTTATTTACTTTTTTGACCCATATATAAAATAAAAGAGGATTAGATTTATTAGGTTCAAACCTTCAAATCATTAAGAAAGTAAAATAAACTTTTGACAAGGAGATCGAATTATTTGGCCTCAAGTTGGACTTTGAAGCGGAAGCATCTCAGACCCACCTTCAGGTGAGATCATGTTAAGTGGGTATAGGCAGTATGATATTTATAATTAGGTGGAATGTGATATTTTTATTTATTTATTGGTTGAATTTGTACAGAATAAGAATGTGGTGTGCCATAATGAATCTATTTTTGGATTGTTGCAAAATGGAGTGGAGGAAGTTTGAGTGGATTTATCTCCACTCTCGTGTATATAAGGGCACTGGACGGAAGTTTTAAGTGGCCAAAGGTATAAATGTGACCCTTCTGATGCTTTCAGAAATTGTGTGAATTAGTAGACATGACTTTTGTAATTATTACTAATTATTGGATATTGGGATAGTAATAACGTGATAATTGGATAATAATTGGGCATTGATAGTAAATGGACGAAGGTTAGTAATTGTTGTGTAGTTGATGATGGAGTACTGTTTCGGTCTGTAGGTTTAGAATTTCTAAAGTATTTTGATTATCAACTGCAAATTTTGATAAATTTAGGTTTTAGGTCTAGAGTTCTTAGAGTAAGAATTCTAATTTGCGAGTTGAATAACGATTCGGTTTTAGTTGGAATTTAACGTGCTAGTTATTATGTGTTTGAATAGATTCTGATCGTTCAGAAGCATTACGTAAGGGCAAGTTCGTTACTTGACACCTGAGCTTTGTTTTGAGGCAAGTAGAGATTTCTAGTTTCTTTTTGAAGTGTTAGTTTTATTGTATTGAATTAACGAACTTAAGGGTAATGGATAATGATGGGGTCCCGTATAAATGAGATAACGAGCATTTATACAGGCACCAGTGTTATGCTAGGGGAAATTCTTACAGAAATTATTACCTGTTGAGAGAATCTCATAAGTTATGATATAATAGAACTGTTGATACTCGTGAATTATGTGGACCTGATTGTGATTGATAAACTCTTTTTATATACTTGATCATACATATTCATTCATACCGCTCTTATTGTTGCATAATAAATATTAGTTGATATTGCCCATTGAGTTGTTTGTAAAATTCATATTCTTATTAAGCCAATGGGAAATGGTTCTGGCAAGTGACATCATGTAAAGCGGATGAAAAATGGTTTTGGCGAGTGGTACTGTGATTATTTATGAAATTTAGGTTCTTATTATGCCGATGGGAAATGGTTCTGGCGGGTCTTATTATGCCGATGGGAAATGGTTCTGGCGGGTCTTATTATGCCGATGGGAAATGGTTCAGGTGGGTTTTATTGTACCGATGGAAAATGGTTTCGACAGATATATTCCAGTTTACTTTTGGCCAATGCATTGCATTGCATTACATTTCATCTACATTTTCACTCCATATGGATTGTTTTAGATACGTACCTTATTTATTGTGTTGTGGTGACTTATATTGTGAAAAATTATACTTGTGAAATAGAAAATTTTTAAGACACATCTCGTTATTGCTTCTAGAAGGAGTTAGTAATCAAAGCTTGCTGAGTACACGTGTTTCTCGTACTCACTCTATACTTGCTTCACCCTTTTGCATGCAGGAACTGAGCCAGATACTGAAAATACTTGACTAGTTGTTTGTGTTCGAGGCTACTGCGGTTAGGATTCAGGGTGAGCTTCTTTCTCTTCGGCAGTACTTGGTTCTAGAGATCCTTTATGTTTTCTTTCTTATTTTCTCCCAGATATTTGTTTTAGTTTTCATAGACTTGTTTCATATTCGTAGATGCTCTTGTACTGGTGTCACCAAGTCTTGGGGTAGTTTTGATTTGAACTTGTTATTTCCGCATTTATAAGAGTTGGTTGTTACTTTTACATTACTTCCACATTATTTATATTGTTAAATAGTTAGTGAAGGAAAGGAGTTTGTCTACGGGGATGGTGGATGCCCTTACGACTTAATAAGATTTTGGGTCGTGACAACTAGCTAAGCTAATTCACAATTTTGAATATAATTTCTAAACTTTTATTTCTAGCACAAGTTAAACAAACTAACATATCCAACAAACTAGTTCACAATTTCAACTCACTATTATATATGTCCAATTTCAACTCACAATTACACAACCATAAGTAAGAATTAAGTAACTAGCCCAATTTCAAGTTATATTATGCTCAATTTCAACTCACATTATGTAATGACCCTTCCGGTCATTCTCGTGTTTCTGCATTTCTTGTACTGTTAGAGCTTGCCTGTAGTAGCCTCAAGTCATTTATGGCTTGCTGGAACTGGTATTCCAGTGCCCGGGTTGTCTGTTTGGTCTTTATGGTTGTTTCCTTATTTTAGAGCTTCAACTTTGGAAATCATTGACTTCAGTCAACATTCTTAGCTATCGTACTCGGTATAAAATTCTGACAGTTCTGTTAGCTTTGGAGAATGGAATTTGGTCTAGTTAGACCTCTGGTCAGGATCCAGGAGCTCTTCAGCTTGAAATTCTCTCTCGTTCTGTGTTTTCAAGCTAGTTGGGGCTTGTTTGGTTGAATTTAGTCAACTTTTGGAGAAGACGGCCTCGAATGAAATTTTTTTCAGCGTTGTTAGCTTCTGAATGTCGAGTTTAGGCTAGAAGGACCTTTGGTTTGGGTCCCAATGCTTCCTGACTCATTTATGGGTATTGTGTTTTGTTTTGGAAGAAGGTTGGTTTTGGGCGTTGGGCTCACTTTTTGTAACCCAGCCTCTGTTAGGTTTTCTGTCTGTTCTATTGAGTCTGGAATGTTGTTTCATATGCATTTGCTTAGCTTGTTTGCACCACACGGGGTCTCGAATAAGCTCTATGGGCCCACCCAGAGAGTTTTTCCCCTTGATTTCTGCTGGTTTGTTGTTGCAGGTGCAGGCCTGTGGCCTTAATCGCGACTGTGAGGGAATCCATTGCGATTTCGATGGTCTATATTACTGGTCATCACAACCACGAGGTTCCCTTCATGCGATCATGATGAAGGGCTTGTGGACCTGCCTTCTTTGCTCAACGCGATCGTGAGATCCTTCTTCGCGACCGTGATGAAGCCCTTCCCTCCTTGTTCTTCACGACTGTGTGGCTAGTCCTCGTGATCGCGATGGTCTAACCAGCGTGGTCCTCGCGACCGTGTAGGGTCCCTTTGTGACCGTGATAAAGGACCCCTGAGTAGTATATAATCCTTTCTCCTTCATTTTTCCAGCCTTTGTTTCATAAGGTTCTCACTCCAAACTCATAATTCTCTCAAAACAGATTGCTCCCATCAGTTCTAAGCTTGGGGAATTCTTCAAATTGCCGAGAAATCTTGCTTCCCTCATCACTTGGTAAGTTCCTTCTTCCCCCAAAGTTTCCTCTTCTTCGTTAGCCACCCTACATTAATGGGTTTTCTCAAAGCTTGAATTTTCTGGGTTTATAACTGTCCTTTTGGCTTGATTGTTCGTAATTGTGGGAATTTCAGTTTTCTAGCTTATTTCTCTCATCGTGGTAAGTATTTATTGCTTTGATTTCCAGTTTCATTCTTGAATTTTCCCTCTTTAATTCCGTTTGGAGTGGGCTGTTTTGTGCCATTTTTCTTGGCCAAATTTTCTCAAAATTGGAGCATGCACTCATAGGAGTAGTATGTTCATCGTGCTTCTTTTTATTTCTGATTTCGAGTTGTGGGCCCTGCAAGCCCACTTTTGATCTGAATTTTGACCTGGCTATTTTTATAGCATTATGGATATCATTAGTCTTATTTTGATGCGTAGATTATTATGTTGATAGTGTTTTCACAAATTGGAGATTCTTGGAGCAGTTCGAGCTTGGGCAACGCTGTTCCAGCAGCTAGTAATTGAACGACAGGTAGGCTATGGCTTTCCCTACCTAGATTCTGTGTATATAGGCTATAACTACATTAATTAGCTTCCTTGGGTTGGTTTTTTAGGTTGGTACCCTCAGACCTTGTCCACCTTTTCTATCCGTTTATTTCATACGTTGATTCTAGTATTCCTGTAGAAGTGCTATATTACCCTTGTGGCCTCGTGTGGCCTTTGTATATGCCTCTGGACCATGGGCGGTGGGATATTTTAGAATGTCTGTGAGTCTCAGACATCATGAACTTACTTTAGGCTGTTTTTCTGTACTTTAGAGTTGCTTGTGCCTGTGCAGGGCCGATAGGAATGTTTGTGAGCCATTGTGCTATTATATTGTTTGCAGGTATATCATTCATGTAAAAGGTTTTCCCTACATGTCTTACAATTGATTTAGCTTCGGGCCTACTATAAATGATTTTCTAAAGTTTGCATGGCCTCGGGGGGCCATTTTTGGTAAAATGATTATCAAAAGGTTTTGGTACCGACTTTTATGAAACCTCTTGGAGTAGAGGGGATATTATGATGATTTTATCACTGGTTTTCACACTAATACTAGACTAGGCAAGGCCATGCGGTGGACATGATTTTCTAAGTATTTAGACCCAGATACGTGTCGGGCACCCTATTTAGGGATTTTGAGACTTGAATACTTATTTGGACCCGGATACGCTCTGGGCACCCTTTATAAGGGTTATCGAGATTTGACTATTATTTTAGGCCTGGTTCGATTCTAGGCACGTACTATGAGGTTTTGATTGTTGAGCTTTATGTTGAGATTTACGATTTTTAGTATGTGGTCTAAGAGTAGACCCTTATGGACCCTGCCATTCCTCGACCAATGGCTACGAGCCGACGAGTGTGCGAGGAGGAGGGTTATATGGTGGAGTTAAGGTATACGGGTGAGCCTTCCAAAGGTCCTGCCTCAATTGGGCCTTCTAGGTACCAGAGGGGGTAACATACGACACTTCCATCACACCAGATTCATCATATCATCATCATGCATATTGTACTCCGATTCCACCCTTGTTTGTTGTTTTCTCAGTGTACGCTCCGATTGTATGGGTGGCCGGTGGGTTTGTTTTCACTTGATTGTGTTCCTCGGTTGTATGGACAGCCATTGGGGCTATAGGTAGATTATATTACTCCTTTCGTGTTATAGAGCTTGTTATAATCTTTGGTTTTTGTTAGATTAGTGGTTTATAGCTTGTTGAGGCTCCATATTTTGGACTTTGATTATTGAGGGTCTAGTGGGTCCTATATTATTGAGGCACTATTTTAGTGGCCTTCTGAGCGGTTGTGGGTTATCGGACTCTATTCTTTAGCATGGTTCTTGATTGTGGATCTCGGTACTTTGTGGCTTAGCTACTCCATCCTAGGGTTATACTTGAGAAATTGCTTTACGTTTCTTATTATCTTGAAATTAATGTTTTAAGCATGTTTTTGTTAGTGTATGGCTTCTAGTTGATTATACTGGCTTGCTTTCCTTCTCTCCCTTTTTACTTGAGGTTACCAGTATACCATCATGCTTCTAATCTCTCTCCTTATATATACTGTTGGTGCAAAGATCCCGGGTGCGTTCTTCTTTCTTTCACCTGTGTTTCTGTGTATGTATATCTTTTATGGCTAGCATAGTCTTTTTGTATTCTTGTTGTCTTCCATACATTCTAGTTTTCTTGTGCTTCCTCTTTGTTTATGTGATTGTTTCCCTTGTATTTTGTTTATTACTGTTTTTATATCTTATATGCACTGAGTCGACTGATGATGCCTACTGGGCACCCGTTGCTTAGCAATTGATGCTCATACTACACTTCTGCAATTTTCTGGTGTAGATATTAGTATGAGCTTTTGCTATTGATCGTGTGGAGACTCGTGCAGCTTTGGATATTCGAGACTAGGGTGAGCACATGACGACTGGGGCTTGACCACATCTCATCTTTTGTATTGTTACTCTTTATTTATTCAGGGATAGGTGTACGTTATATTTTGTTACTTCTAGCACTTGTACTCTATTAGAAGCTCATCTACTATCGATACCAAGTCTTGGGGTTTGTGTAGTTTCCTTTTGTATGCATATTAAGTTATTTGCTTCCGCGTTGTCTTTATTTTTATATTCTACTTCCGCTTATTTCTACTTATTATGCATTTTGGTTAAGTAATAGACCATTACTAACTGTTCTGGGCTACGGAAATTGGTTCACCTACCGGAGGATTATAGGTGTAATCATGACCTGAGAAATTGGGTCGTGAGACATTATGCTCAATTTAAACTCACATTATGTCAATTTTCAACTAATATTAACCCTAATTAAATGATAAATCCTATTTTAGTAACTAAAACTAACAATGATAAACCCTAATTTAATAACTATAATTAATTAACAAGTAAATAGATAAAATGACTTACCTTGATGAAATAATCACTGGAGAAGCAACAACGGCGGCAACAATAATAGCAGCGGCAGAGGCGGCAACAACAACAACAGCGGCAGCGGCGGTTGAATTGTATGTGATCAGGTTATGCAGGTTGAAGTCGGCAGGGCTACGTTAGGTTGTAATGGCACTTTGAGGTCGATGGTCACATTGATGATTTTGAGAGTTAGAGGTTTGAATGAGTTAGTTCTCCGAGAGGTTATCTATTGTAAGCAAGGGTTATTTGGGCTCTGCCAGTATGGGTAAAAAGTTTGGTATGTTGAATTCTTTTGGGGTTGTCAGTTTGTATACAGGTACAACAGATTAGATGTTTGCACCAAAGGGTAAGTTGGGAGATCAAGAAATTCCCAATAGTTAAGTGGTGACCATGGACTTCAGGCACGTTTTTCCTTTGGCTACAGGGTGTTTGGACTTGATACTCGCAGCATGATGGGCTTCTTCCTAAGGTGAGACTAGTATTAAAATTCAAATAGTGTTCAAGTGTTTGGAGCAGCAGTGGTATTTTTGAGAGTTTGGGGCTTAGTTGATGGCTACGGACTTTGTGGTAGGCCTACCACACTCTTTGTAGGGTCTTGGTTCTTGTTTGGGTCATTTGGGCAGGTTTCCCTGGTTTATTCGCTTCCAGTAAGTTCAGGCTTGGCACGGTTCAGCGAGGTTAGGTTTGCTCTATAGTCAGAAAGTTCTCCATTAACTCAGGGTGTTCATACATGCCTTTCCCAACCCTAGTGTGCAAGCTTCGGTCGAGTTTAGATGGTTGGTTCAGATGGTGGCTTCAGATGGGTTCAAGTAACGAGGTTGGTCTTAGCAAAAGTGTTCATCTGTTGGTTGAAGGTTAATCGGGGTAAAACAACTACAGTTTTCAAGGATGTGCTTTGGATTAGTACTTTGGATGTCAAAAGACTAGTATGCTATGGCTCGTCTTAGATAGAGTTGAGTATAAAGGTGACTTCATTTATGGTTGAGTATAACAAGAACTATGGATCTTCGATAGGTTAAATGATGTTTTGAGGGTGGCTAGAGTGTTTTACTTATATGAAGCTTCATGATTATGGTGCAAAAGGATTCAAGTTAGAATGAAGGGTTTTTGCAGATCAATAGGTTCATGAGTTAGAGTTCTGGTTGGTGACTTTCTGGGTGAACTTGGTTATGGTATCGAGAATTCAGGTTCTGTGTGTTGCTCACCTTGGTTCTCTAGTTTTGGTGTTGTGCCGGTAGTTCTAGTTGAGACTCTTGAGGGTAGTTTGGTTAGAAGATCTTTGGAGTTTCAGAGTTTAAGGTTGGAGTCTAGCTTGGCTAGAGTGAAGTTAAGGCATGGTTGCCTTCTTGGGTCTCATTTTATTGGGTGTAGTCCGGTCGAGGAGGCTACCTGGGTTTTCTGAGAGAGTAGTGCAGGCTTTGTATCCGCAGTTGTTAAGCCTCTGCTCTTCCTTTCTTTCTTGACTTTCGGGGATGAAAGTTCTTTTTAGTAGTGGATGATGTAATGACCCTTCTAGTCATTCTAGTGTATTTTCCTTTCTTGTACTGTTAGAGCTTGCCTATAGCGGCCCTAAGTCATTTATGGCTTGTTGGGATTGGTAGTCCGATGCCCAGGATGTCTATTTGGTCTTTATGGCCGTTTCCTTATTTTAGAGCTTCAACTTTGGAAATTGTTGACTTCAATCAACATTCTTATCTATCATCCTCGGGATCGAATTCCGATAGTTCTGTTAGCTCCGGAGCGTGGACTTTGGTCTAATTGGACCTCTAGTCAGGATCTAGGAGCTTTTCAGCTTAGAATTCTCTATCATTCTGTATTTTCAAGCCAGTTGGGGCTTGTTTGGTTGACATTGGTCAACTTTTAGAGAAGACGGCCTCGAATGAAAATACATCAGCGTTGTTAGCTCTTGAATATCGAGTTTAGTCTAGAGGGACCTTTGGTTTGGGTTTTGAGGCTTTCAGAATCATTTTTGGGTATTGAGTTTCATTTTGAAAGAAGGTTGGTTTTGGGCATTGGGCTCACATTTTGTTAAACCAACCTCTGTTGGGTTTTCTGTCTGTTTTGTTAAGTCTAGAATGTTGTATCTGATATGTTAGCTTAGCTAGTTTGCACTGCATGGGGTCTCGGATGAGCTCTGTGGGCCCACTCTGAGACTTTTTCCCCTTGGTTTCTGTTGGTTTGCTGTTGCAGGTGCAGGAATATGGCCTTAATTCCGACTGCGAAGGAAGCCATCACAATTGCGATGGTCTATAAGCCATCACAATTGCGATGGTCTATCTCACTGGTCATCGCGATCGCGAGGGTCCCTTCACGCGATCGCGATGAAGGGCCTGTGGACCAGCCTTCTTTACTCTATGCAATCGTGAGATCCTTCTTCGCGACCACGATGAAGCCTTTCCTTCCTTGTTCTTCGCGACCGCATAGCTAGTCCTTGCGATCACGATGGTCTTGCCAGCATGGTCCTCACAATCGCGTGGAGTCCTTTTGCGACCACGATGAAGGACCCCTAGGCGGTATATAATCCTTTCTCCTTTATTTTTCCAGCCTTTGTTTCATAAGGTTCTCACTCTAAACTCATAATTCTCTCGGAACAGATTGCTCACATCTATTCTAAGCTTGGGGAATTTTTCAAATTGATGGGAAATCTTGCTTCCCTCGTCACTTGGTAAGTTCATTCTTCCCCCAAAGTTAACTCTTCTCCGTTAGCCACCCTCCATTAATAGGTTTTCTCAAAGCTTGAATTTTCTGGGTTTATAACTGTCCTTTTGGCTTGATTGTTTGTAATTGCAGGAATTTTAGTTTGCTAGCTTGTTTCTCTCATCGTGGTAAGTATTTCTTGCTTTGATTTCCAATTTTATTCTTAAATTTTTCCTCTTTAATTCCCTGTTTTGAGCGGGCTATTTTGTGCCATTTTTCTTGGCCAAATTCGCTCAAAATTGGAGCATGGACTCACGGGAGTAGTATGTTCATCCTGCTTCTTTTCATTTTTGATTTTGGATTGTGGGCCCTGTGGGCCCTTTTTGACCCGAATTTTGACTCGGCTATTTTTATAGTATTATGTGTACCATTTGTCTTATTTTGATGCATATATTATTGTATTTATAGTGTTTTTGTTAATTGTAGCTTCTCAGAGCAGTTCAAGCTTAGGCAATGCCATTCCAGCAGCTAGTCGTCGAAAAATAGGTAGGTTATGGCTTTCCCTACTAAGACTCTGCGTATACAGGCTATAACTGCATTAATTAGCTTCCTTGGGTTGGTTTTCTAGGTTGGAACCCTCAAACCTTGTCCACATTTTCTGTCCATTTATGTAATGACCCTTCCGGTCATTTATGCATGTTCGTCTTTCTTGTACCGTTAGAGCTTGCCTGTAGCGGCCCCAAGTCATTTATGGCTTGCTGGGATCGGTAGTTCGGTGCCCGGGCTATTTGTTTGGTCTTTTTGTCCATTCCTGGTTTTAGAGCTTTTAACTTTGGAAATCATTGACTTTAGTCAACATTCTTGGTGAACGTGCTCGAAATCAAATTCCGACAGTTTTGTTAGCTCCAGAGCATGGACTTTGGTCTAGAGGGACCTTTGGTCGGGATCCAGGAGCTTTTCAGCTTGGAATTCTCTCTCGTTCTATGTTTTCAGGCCAGTTAGGCTGGTTTGGTTGACTTTGGTCAACATTCGGAGAAGACGACCTCGGATGGAAACTTCGTCAGTGTCGTAGCTCTGGAATGACGAGTTTGTGTTATTTAGTTGGTTGGTTCAAGTTCCGGATGAGTCGGGCTCATTTCGAGTGTTTGGTTGGTGTTATTTAGTGTTGACCTGGGTCAACATTCTTCCGAAATGACCTTGTATGGGAGTTTTGTCAATTACGTTGAGTCCGGAACGTCATTTCCACTCTAATAGAACTATTGGTTTTTGAGTATCGGGTCCTGATTGTGCCCAAACTGCTCCATAGATAATTTGGTTGTTGCTGGTTTTTCTGGTTCTGGTGGCCTTCAATGCGATCGCGCTCCCTTAGCGCGATAGCGTTGGCCTGTGATTTCCCCTTCAGCGCGATCGCGCTCCTGTAGCGCGATAGTGTTGGTCTGTAACTTTTCCTTCAGCGTGATCACGCTCCTTTAGCGTGATAGCGCTGACCAGTGACCAGCATCTATATATTTTTTATCCTTTCATTTTTCCAGATACTTTTCTCATTTTCTCCCAACTCTAACTTGAATATCCTCTCCACCAAAACTCTTCTTTTAGTCCAAGCTTGGAGGATTCATTAATTTGGTCGATTTTGGAATGTTCTTCTTCCCCAAAACTTGCTCCTTCTCCATTGCAAGACCTCTATTGTTTCCATTTTCTCAAAGCTTGGGAATTTCATGTAGAATCCGTTTCTTGGGCTTGCATGTTCATGGGATCAGAGTTTTCACTTCCTTAGCTTGCCTTCTCGCGGTGGTAAGTCTCTTTGATTAATTTCCGAAGTTATTCTTGAAAATTCCTCTTTTATTTCTTGGATTGAGAGGGCTGTTTTGAGCCCCAATTGTTGTCCATTTTCGCTCAATATTTTGAGCATGTTCTCCCGGGATGGTAAGGAACACAAGTGTGTTTTTCATTTCTGATTTTGGGTTGCAGGTCCCACGAGCCGTTAGTGACCCAGATTTTGACCCGGTTATGTTTATGACATAATGGGTATCGTTAGTCTTTTTTTGATGTGTAGATTATTGTATTGATAGTGGTTTTGCAATATGGAGCTTCCCGGAGTAGTTCGATCATGGACGACGTCATCCTCGCAGCTATTCGTCGGAGGATAGGTAAGTTATGGCTTTCCTTACCTAGACTCTGCGTATATAGGCTATAACTGCATTAATTAACATCCTTGGGTGGGTTGTTATAGGTTGGTACCCCAGACCTTGTCCTTATTTTTCTGTCCATTTATTTCATACGCTGCTTGTAGTATTCGTGTAGTATTGTATATTACCCTTGTGGTCCTGTGTGGCCTTGTATTGACTCTGAAAAACATAGATGGTGGGTTATTTGGGAATGTCTGTGAGTCCCAGACATAGAAATTTCCTTTTAGGCTGGTTATGTCTGTTGAATAGCTGTTGGGCCTGTGCAGGGCTGATAAGAAATGTTTGTGAGCCGATGGGCTAATTTATATTTGTGTGCGAGCATATCATCCATGAAAAAGGTTTTCCCTTGCATGTTTTACTTTGGTTTTGGCTGCAAGCCAGTATAGATGGTTTTTCCTAAACTTGCATGGCCCCGGGGGCCTTTTTTGGTATATTTGATCATAAAAAAGGGGATTTTGGATGATTTCATACTTGATTTTATTATTGGTACTAGTCTCTGTCGGGCGGAGCACCAAACTTGATTTTATTACTGGTTCTACTCTCTGTTGGGCAGAGCACCAGACTTGATTTTTATTATTGATTTAAACTCGGTTATGCTCTAGGCACCCTTTAAGAGGGTTATTGAGACTTCTATCACTGATTTAGACCCAGGTATACTTCAGACACCCTCTAAGAGGGTCTTTTGAGATTACTACTACTGTTTTAGACCCGGGTCAAAGCCGGTCATGCATACTTAGAGCTTGTCATGGCTTTCATATCTGTTGGATTAGTAATTTTTAGCCCGTTGAGGCATCGTCCTTGGGACTGAGATTGTTGAGGGGCTAGAGAGTCCTATCTTATTGAGGCACTTTTGTGTGGCCTGCTGAGCAGATTGCGAGATTCTGGTTCCATTCTTATCAGATTAGAGTAGTATTTTCTCGGTTATTATGGGTTAGGTATCCCATCCTAGGGTTCTGCTTGTGAGGTGGATTCCCTGTTATGCTATCATGAGGTTTGATTAGTGTTGTGATTTCCTTATACTTGTTGATTCCATTTTGAGTATGTTAGACTACTTTCCTTCTTTTCCTTTACTTGAGGTTACCGGTATACCACCATTTTCTCAACTCTCTCCCTTTACTTACTTATATTGTTATGCAAGGACTCCAGGTGCGTGCTTCTTTCCTTCGCCTGTGATTCTATGTAAATATATCTTCTTTGCTAGCATGTTTTACTTGTAGATTTTGGTTGTCTATTCTACATGCTAGCTCCTTGTGCTTTCCTTACTACTTCAGTGACTGCTTTCTTGCTATATGTTACTTACTTCTTTTATATCTTATATGCGCTCAGTCGGCCGATGATGCCTACTGAGTACCCGTTGTATTGGTGCTCATATTACAGTTCTGCACTTTTTGGTGTAGATATTAGTTGAGCTTTCACCATTAATCGCGTTGGATACTCGTGCAAATTTTGGGATATCCGAGACTAGGGTGAGCGCCTGATGGTCGAGGCTTAACCACATCTCATCTTGTGTATTGACACTCTTTGTATATCCGGAGACAGTTGTACTTATATTTTGTTACTTCTAGCACTAGTATTCTATGAGAAGCTTTTGTTCTATCGATACCAAGTCTTAGAGTTGCTGTACTATCATTTGTTTATATATTTCAGGTTTTAGCTTCCGCGTGTCTTATCTTTCCATTCAATTTCTGCTTATTTTTGCTTGTTGTGCGTAACTGGTTAGATAGTAGTCTATTACTAACCGTTCTGGGCTATGGGGATTGGTTTGCTTACTAGGGGGTTGTAGGTGCTATCATGACCTGAGAAATTAGGTTGTGACAGCTTAGTATCAGAGCTCTAGGTTCACCAGTGTCGTGGTACAGAAGCAAGTGTCTACATAGAGTCTCACAGATTGGTACGATGAAATCTGTATCCTATCTGCGGGAGGCTACAGGGCATTATGAGGAAAAGTTTCATCTTCTTGGCTCCTTATCATGCGTTCTTGGATCTATTGACTTTTAAACTTTGGTTGCTTCATTCTTTCTCAGATGCCTAAGATGAGTTCGACAGCGGTTGGTGTCGAGGCTTCTGTGCCTATTTCTTCAGTCTTTTCATCAATATCGAGACTTCAGAGTGATTTTTTACTGCCTCAAATAGGAGGTGTAGGGTCAAACCATCCTCCGATTGGCTTTATAGAGATCTCAGCCCTCTGGGACACCGTGGCTAGGACTCTGAGTCCTCTGGTGGGTGTTTCAGTACCCGGTTCTACGAGTGGTGCTTCAGTTAGGGTTGAGCTTCTAGTTCTTCAACAGAGTTATATATCGGTGTTGGACTATGAGGTGAGATTTCACGAGATGGTCAGGCATACCGCTAGTATTGTACCTTCTGAGTTTGATAGAGTTCAGAACTTTGTTGGAGGTTTGATTTCACCGCTCTGTCTGGCGACCAAGCACTTGGTTACATTTGGGATGACTTTTCTTCAGGTTGTTGACCATGCTTGGGCTCTTGAGGGTTTGTGTTATGAGTCTTATGGAGGTAGTGCTAACAAGCATCATCGCCAGGATAGTTCTAGAGGTTCTCAGACTCGAGGTAGGGGATTCTCCACCAGAGATAGGTTCCATTGCTTCTTATTTACCAGGACGGTTTCAGTTGCTCCACGAGTTCTAGAGAGTGGTCGTGTAGGGCATGTTGAGCAGAGTAGGTAGGGTTCGAATCATATTCCTCGGGATTTGCCTTCAGAGTGTGTAGGCCATGGCATCCGGTCAGGTTCAGCGAGATCTTCCAGTCCAGCTTCATTTAGTGAGGTTTGCTTTTGGTGTCGGGAGCATGGGCACTTTGCTAGGAATTTCCCTACGAATGCATATCCCGGTCAGCCTGGTTGTTATGATTGTGGAGAGATTGGTCACCCTTATAGAGCTTGTCCCCAGTGAGGGATGGTTGGGCCTTCAGTTTCGACCACCCAAGCCAGTGTTAGACCCTATCAGTCCGATGCTCCTCTTCGTGGGCCTGAGGTAGAGGTTTCTGATATCGTTGCTCCAGGTAAGGCTCCTGTTACCTTCGACTTGTGATAGTCCTGCTCGTGTTGCGATTCTATCCCTTCTATCATTTATTTTCTTATATGCCTACCTGCTATTTATTTAAGTTGCTTGACTACCTGAGTTGTAGTATCTTTTCTTTGTCTTAATTGGTAGTTTATTCTTTAGTAGTGGATGGGGGTGAGTTAGCCTTGTGAGGTGTTTTACCAGGAGATGTAGCTCGTGGTTAGTTCTTGTTAGTCTGTTTCTGGTTGGGTTTATCCCTGTTTCATTCCGATTCTAGACTTGTGATTGAATCTTTCTTGTTGAGCGGTCCTAGATGGTTGTTGTGTAGGTTGTTTCCTAGGTTTTGCTAGAGGTTCTTGCGTTGGTTTGATGTGATACCAGTAGTTGTGCTGTAGTTGTGATTTTTGCCTTAGTTTGGAGGTGTTAGTTATGCTAGTGTGCATAAATCGGTTTGGTTTCTCGGGTGCTTAGAGTTGACCCTCTTAACTTGATTAGTTTAGCAGGTTTTCAGGTATGTGGGTTGTTCCTATAGTCTCTTCCAGTTCCTTATCCATTGGGTTGTCTTGTTTTTTCCCCAGTTCCAGTCGAAACGAATCTTGATCGTAGTTCTCTGGTTGAGCTTTTGAGTGTGGGATGTTGGTTGATTTCCGACGGTAGCATCTTGACTAAGTGTTGATCGTAGCCTCATAGTTGAGTTATATTCATAGCATATTGGGTGAGTCGGGGTGTCCGGCCCATTCTCTCTTGCCTTGTTGAGTTTTGACAATGTAAGTTTGGTAGCTAAGAGAATGGCTCCAGGTTCTTATTTGAGAAAGGATTTGTAAGGTTCAGTATATGCTATGGAAGAGTTTTGTTTAGTTGAAAAAGAAGGAAGATGACTCCTTGATCATGCTTGGGTGTTTAGTAGTTGACTGAGGTGATGATGGAGGTTTTCTTTGGGTTGTGTGTTGGTGATTTGATTTGGTCGTTTGCAGATTGCAATGGCTTTTCCTTTGATTGGTTTGAGCTTCAGTAGCATCTACGGATTGGGCAAATTGTGTGTTCATAGCCTAGTTGGCTTCAGTTACTAAAGTTTCATTGGCAGCATATGGGTTCGATAGAGGCTCTGGTTGGCAATTTCAAGGTTGGGCTTCAAAAAGCATGGGCTAGCAAACTTCCCTGGATGGCTCATGGTTGGTTCTTTGGTTGTAGCCTTTTGGGTTGGAATACATTGAGTTCGGGCAACTTAGCTTACCCATTTTCTGTTATGGCATGATAGTTGGCCGTGGACACCTAGTCCTTGGCTAACTGTTGAGTTAGGATGGACATTCCAGATATTAGTGGTGTTCTAGATAGTACGAGGTTCCTTCCACTATGGTTGGACAAACTCAGTGATGTAAGCTCGAGATTCAGCAGTGGTGTATGCTTCATGTGGTCAGCTTGTGCAGGTTGAGACTAGCAGGGGTTATTTCTGAGTTCTAATGGTACTTAGAGACTGGTGGTCACCATTCGTTTACCGAGAATTTAAGAGCTTGTTTAGTTGATTCTTCTGGAGTTGTTGTTTATGTGGGGTTCCAGTGTTGGTTAGACTCAGCCAGTATGGGCTAGCAGTTCGCTATGATATATGCTTCAAAATGGTTGGTTGTGTGCAGATCCAGTAGAGCGGTTGATTCAAGCCAAAGGAATGAGTTGAAGTTCTATGCAAATTTCCATGGCTAGATGGCAACTTTGAACCCCAGGTACCTTTTTCTTTGCCTTCGGGGTGTTTTCACTTGGTATTCATGGCATGGTGGACTTCTTCCCGAGGGAATCTAGGTAAGATGACTCCAAATTAGAATGGTGTTCGAGTATTCTGAGTTACAGCAGTATTCTCAGAGTTTGGAGCTTAGCTGGTGATTTCGAGCTTCGTGGTAGGCTTACCACACTCCTTGCAGAGGCTTGGTTTTGGTTTTGGCCTGTTAGGCAGGTTGCCCTAGTTCATTCGCTTTCAGTTGACTCAGACTCGTCATAATGCAGCGGTTGAGTTCGTCCTACAGTGTAGAAGTTTCTCCGTCAACACAAGGTATTTATATGTTCCTCTCCTAACTTTGGTGTGTGGATTTTCAGTCGGATTCGGATGGGTTGATTAGTTGGGTTCAGTTAGCGAGTTTGGTGTTGGCAAAAGTGTTCTTCCGTTGCTTGATGGTCAGTCGGGTCAGGTAACTCTAGTTTTCGAGGGCCTGCTATGGGTTGTTATCTTGGATGGCAAAAGTTAGTAGACTTTAACTTGACTTTGATGGAACTTGAGTATAAAGTGTGACTTCCTTCGTGGTAGAGTATAAGCAAAGACTGTGTATTTCCAGTGTTTCAGTTGATACATAGATGATGGGTTGAGTGTTAGACTGTTATGCAACTTCCTGTTATGGTGCAAAAAGGACTCAGCTCAGAATAAAAGGGTTTTGTGGAACCGGCGGGTTCATGAGTCAGAGTTTTGGGTTGATGATTTCTTAGTGAACTTGGTTGTGGTTTCCAAGATTAGAGTTTTGTTGTCGATTACCTTGCTTCTCTGGTTTGGGTGTTGTGTCGGTGCTTTTTGGTTGAGATTCTCGAGGTTCAGTTTGGGTTGGCAAATCTTTGGAGTTTTGGAGTACGAGTTTGAAATCTAGCTTGGCTAGTAAGGAGTTTAGGCTTGGTTGCTTCCGTTGGTTCTGTTGGGTGCCATCCGATTGAGGAGGCTACTCGAGTTGTCCAAGAACGTAGTGCGGGTTGTGTATCCGTTGTTATTTTAATCTTCAGTCTATCCTTATTTCCTGACTTTTGGGGATGAAAGTCTTTTTAGTAGTGGATGATGTAATGACCTTTCCGGTCATTTACGCGTGTTCGCCTTTCTTGCCGTTAGAGCTTGCCTGTAGCGGCCCAAAGTCATTTATAGCTTGATAGGACCGGTAGTTTGGTGCCCGATCTATATGTTTGGTCTTTTTGTCCATTCCTGGTTTTAGAGCTTTTAACTTTGGAATTCATTGACTTCAGTCAACATTCTTGGTGAACATGCTTGGAATTAAATTCCGACAGTTCCATTAGCTCCGGAGCATGGACTTCGGTCTAGAGGGACCTTTGGTTGGGATCCGGCAGCTTTTCAGCTTGGAATTCTCCCTCGTTCTGTGTTTTCAGGCCAGTTGGGTTGGTTTGGTTGACTATGGTCAACATTCAGAGAAGACGGCCTCGGATGGAAATTTTGTCAGCGTTGTTAGCTCCGGAATATCAAGTTTGTGTTAGTTAGTTGGTTGGTTCGTGTTCCAGATGAGCCGGGCTCATTTCGAGTGTTTTATTGGTGTTAGTTAGTGTTGACCTGGGTTGACATTTTTCCGAAAAAACCTCGTATGGGAGTTTTGTCGATTCCGTTGAGTTCGAAACGTCGTTTCCACTCTAATACCACTATTGGTTTTTGAGTATCGAGTTCCAATTATGCCTGGAATACCCCGTAGAATTTTTTGATGTTGCTGGTTTTTCAAGTTCAGGTGGCCTTCAGAGCGATCGCTCTTCCTTAGCACGATAGCGTTGGCTTGTGATTTCCTCTTCAGCGCGATCGCGCTCCTGTAGCGCGATAGCGCTGGTCTGTGGCTTTTCCTTCAGCGCGATCGCGCTCCTCTAGCGTGATAGCGCTGACCAGTGACCAGCAGCTATATATGTTTGATCTTTTCATTTTTCCAGATCCTTTTCTCATTTTCTCCCAACTCTAACTTGAAAATCCTCTCCACCAAAACTCTTCTTTTAGTCCTAGCTTAGACGATTCATTAATTTTGTTGGGAAGCTCCACTTCTTGGTCGATATTGGAATGTTCTTCTTCGCTAAAACTTGCTCCTTCTCCATTGCAAGACCTCCATTGTTGCAATTTTCTCACAGCTTGGAAATTCCATGTAGAATCCGTTTCTTGGGCTTGCATGTTTGTGGGATCGGAGTTTTCACTTCCTTAGCTTACCTTCTCGTGGTGGTAAGTCTCTTTGATTAATTTTTGGAGTTATTCTTGAAAATTTCTCTTTTAATTCTTGGCTTGAGCGGGCTATTTTGAGCCCCAATTATTGTCCATTTTTGCTCAATTTTTTGAGCATGTTCTCCCGGGATGGTAAGGAACACAAATGTGTTTTTCATTTCCAATTTTGGGTTGCGGAGCGCACGAGCCGTTTGTGAACCGGATTTTGACCCGGTTATGTTAATGGCATTATGGGTATCGTTAGTCTTGTTTTGATATATAGATTATTGTATTGATAGTGGTTTCGTGATTTGGAGCTTCTCGGAGCAGATCGAGTCTGGACGACGTCGTTCCCGCAGCTATTTGTCAGACGACAGGTAGGTTATGGCTTTCCCTACCTAGACTCTATGTATATAGGATATAACTGCATTAATTAACATCCTTGGGTAGGTTGTTATAGGTTGGTACCCCAGACCTTGTCCGCCTATTTCTGTCTATTTATTTAATACACTGCTTGTAGTATTCGCGTAGTATTGTATATTACCCTTGTGGTCCTGTGTGGCCTTGTATTGACTCTGGAACATATATGGTGGGTTATTTGGGAATATTTGTGAGTCTCGGACATAGAGATATCCTTTTAGGCTGGTTTTATCTGTTGAGAAGTTGTTGGGCCTGTGCAGGGCTGATAGGA
This sequence comes from Jaltomata sinuosa, assembly GCA_003996215.1. Classification (NCBI taxonomy): domain Eukaryota; kingdom Viridiplantae; phylum Streptophyta; class Magnoliopsida; order Solanales; family Solanaceae; genus Jaltomata; species Jaltomata sinuosa. The sequence continues at coordinate 47,314 of QJPP01002384.1, forward strand.
AATGTTTGTGAGCTATTGGGCTAATTTATATTTGTGTGCGAGCATATCATCCATGAAAAAGATTTTCCCCTGCATGTTTTACTTCAGTTTTGGCTGCAAGCCACTATAGATGGTTTTTCCTTAACTTGCATGGCCCTGGGGGGCCTTTTTGGTATATTTGATGATAAAAAATAGGGATTTTAGATGATTTCAGACTTGATTTTATTACTGGTACTAGTCTATGCCGGGCAGAGCACCAGACTTGATTTTATTACTAGTACTAGTCTCTACCGGGCAGAACACCAGACTTGATTTTTATTACTGATTTAGACCCGGCTACGCTCTGGGCACCCTTTAAGAGGGTTATTGAGACTTCTATGATTTAGACCCGAGTATAATTTGGGAACCCTTTGAGAGGGTCTTTTGAGATTATTACTATTAATTTAGACCCGGGCCAAAGCTGGGCATGCATATTTGAGACTTAGCCACTGGCGTGAACCCGAACTCAATTGTAGAGGACACATTTCGAGATTGGGTTTTTTCTATGTGGTCAAGTGGTATACCTCCATGGGCCCTCCGTTCTAGGACCTGGCTAGGAGCAAAGCATTCTGGAAGAGGGGTATACGGCGTAGAATGAGGTATAGCGGGCACGTCCCACCATGGGTCCTCATGCTGGTGCGCCGAGCGTGTTGGGTGAGGTGCATATAGAGTTACTGTTACCGGTTCCACCATTATCATATCATCATGCATACTTCACTCGAATTCCACCCTTGTTTGTTGTGTGTTCAGTGTACTCTCCGGTTGTATGGACGGCCGGAGGGTTTGTTTTCACTTGATTGCATTCCTCGGTTGTATGGGCGGTCGTTGGGACTGTAGGTAGATTATATTTACTCCTGTTTTTATATAAAGCTTGTCATGGCTTTCGGATCTGTTGGATTAGCAGTTTTTAGCCAGTTGAGGCACCATCCTTGGGATTGAGATTGTTGACTGGCTAGGGAGTCCTATCTTATTGAGGAACTTTTGTGTGGCCTGCTGAGCAGATTGCGAGATTCTAGTTCCATTCTTATCAGGATTTGAGTAGTATTTTCTCGGTTATTGTGGGTTAGTTATCTCATCCTAGGGTTGTACTTGTGAGGTGGATTCCCTGTTATGCTATCATGAGGTTGGATTAGTGTTGTAATTTCCTTATACTTGTTGATTCCATTTTGAGTATGTTAGACTACTTTCCTTCTTTTCCTTTACTTGAGGTTACCGGTATACCGCCATTTTCTCAACTCTCTCCCATTACTTACTTATATTGTTGTGCAAGGACTCCAGGTGCGTTCTTTGTTCCTTCAACTGTGATCTGTGTAACTATATCTTCTACGCTAGCATGTTTTACTCGTAGCTTTTGGTTGTCTATTCTCCGTGCTAGCTCCTTGTTCTTTCCTTACTGCTTCAGTGACTGCTTTCTTTCTATCTGTTACTTACTGCTTTTATATCTTATATGCGCTCAGTCGGCCGATGATGCCTACTGAGTACCCATTGTATTGGTGCTCATACTACACTTCTGCACTTTTTGGTGCAGATATTACTTGAGCTTTTGTCGTTGATCGCGTTGGAGACTCGTGCAGATTTTGGGATATTCGATACTAGGGTGAGCGCCTGACGGTCGGGGCTTGACCATATCTCATCTTGTGTACTAACACTCTTTGTATATCCGGAGACAGTTGTACTTATATTTTGTTACTTTGAGCACTTGTATTTTATTAGAAGCTTTTGTACTATCGATACCAAGTCTTGTGGTTGGTGTAGTATCATTTGTTTATATATTTTGGGTTGTTGCTTCCGCATGTCTTATCTTTATATTCAGCTTCTGCTTATTTTGGCTTGTTGTGCATAATTGGTTAGGTAGTAGCCCATTACTAACTATTCCGGGCTACGGAGATTAGTTCGCCTACTAGGGGGTTGTAGGTGTCATCATGACCTAAGAAATCGGTTCGTGACAATTTATTTCATATGTTGATTGTAGTCTTTCTATAGAAGTGCTATATTACCCTTGTGGCCCCATCTGGCCTATGTATATGCCTCTGGACCATAGACGGTGGGATATTTGGGAATATCCGTGAATCTCGGACATCGTGAACTTACTATAGGCTATTTTTCTGTATTGTAGAGTTGCTTGTGTCTGTGCAGGGCCGATAGGAATATTTGTGAGCCATTGGGCTAATTTTATGTTGTTTGCAAGCATATCATTGATGTAAAAGGTTTTTCCCGCATGTTTTACTATTGATTTGGCTTCGGGCCTACTATAAATAATTTTTTAAACTTTGCATGGCCCCGGGGGCCTATTTTTGGTAAAATGATTATGAAAGGGTTTTGGTACTGACGTTTATTAAACCTCTTGGAGTAGAGGGTATATTACAATGATTTTATCATTGGTTTTCACACTTATAGTAGACTCGACGAGGTCGGGCGCTAGACATGATTTTCTAAGTATTTAGACCTAGATATGTCTCGGGCACCCTGTTTAGGGATTTTGAGACTTGATTACTGATTTAGACTCGGATACGCTCTGGACACCCTTTATAAGGGTTATCGAGATTTAAATACTGTTTTAGACCAGGTTCAATTCCAGGCACGTACTATGAGGTTCTGATTATTGAGCTTTATGTTGAGATTTATGATTTTTAGTATGTGATCTACGAGTAGACCCATATGGACCCTGTTGTTCCTAGGCCAATGGCTACAGGCCAATGAGTGTTCCAGGAAGAAGGGTATACGGTGGAGTTGAGGTATACGGGTGAGCGTTCCATGGGTCCTGCCTCTATTGGGCCTTCTAAGTATCGGAGGGGGTAACATATGACACTTCTATCACACCAGATTCATCATATCATCATCATGCATATTGTATTCTGATTCCACCCTTGTTTGCTATGTGCTTAGTGTACGCTCCGGTTGTATAGGCGGCCGGAGGGTTTGTTTTCACTTGATTGTATTCCTCGGTGGTATGAGCACCATAGGGACTGTAGGTATATTATATTACTCCTTTTGTGTTATAGAGCTTGTTATGATCTTCGGTTCTGATTGGATTAGTGGCTTTTAACCTGTTGAGGCTCTGGCTTTTGGACTTTGATTATTGAGGGGGTAGTGGGTCCTATGTTGTTGAGGCACTATTTTTGTGGCCTTCTGGGTGGTTGTGGGTTATCAGACTCTATTCTTTAGCATGGTTCTTGATTGTGGATCTCGGTACTTTGTGGCTTAGCTACTCCATCCTAGGGTTATACTTGAGAGATTGCTTTACCTCTTTTCTTATCTTGAAATTGATGTTTTAAGCATGTTTCGATTAGTGTATGGCTTCTAGTTGATTATGTTGGCTTTCTTTCCTTCCCTCCTTTTTTACTTGAGGTTACCGGTATACCGCCATGCTTCAAAACTCTCCTTATATATACTGTTGGTGCAAGGATCCCAGGTACGTTCTTCTTTCTTTCACCTGTATTTCTGTGTATGTATATCTTTTATGGCTAGCATAGTCTGTTTGTATTCTTGTTGTCTTCCATACATGCTAGTTTCCTAGTGCTTCCTCTTTGTTTCTGTGACTGCTTCCCTTGTATTTTGTTTATTACTGTTTTTATATCTTATATGCGTTCAGTCGACCGATGATGCCTACTAGGCACCCATTGCTTAGCAATTGGTTCTCATACTACACTTCTACATCTTTCTGGTGCAGATATTAGTGTGAGATTTTGTTGTTGATCGCGTGGAGACTCGTACAGCTTTAGATATTCGAGACTAGGGTGAGTGTCTGACGACCGGGCCTTGACCACATCTCCTCTTTTGGATTGTTACTCTTTATTTATTCAGGGACAGCAGTACATTCTATTTTGTTACTTCTAGCACTTGTACTCTATTAGAAACTCATGTACTATCAAAATAAAGTCTTAGGGTTGGTGTAATTTCCTTTTTTATGCATATTCAGTTATTTGCTTCCGCATTGTCTTTTTCTTTATATTCTGCTTCTGCTTATTTCTGCTTATTGTGCATCTTGGTTATGTAGTAGCCCATTACTAACCGTTCCAGACTACGGGAATTGGTTCACCTAATGGGGGGTTGTAGGTGTTATCATGACCTGAGAAATCGAGTCGTGACACATTATGCTCAATTTAAACTCACATTATGTCCAATTTCAACTAATATTAATCCTAATTAAATGATAAATCCTAATTTAATAACTAAAATTAACAATGATAAACCCTAATTTAATAACTATAATTAATTAACAAGTAAATAGATAAAATGACTTACCTTGACGGAATAATCACCGAAGCAGCAACAACAGCGGCAATAAAAATAGCGGCGGCGGCAGCGGCAGCGGCAAGCAATAGCAGCAGCAACACACGGAGGAAAGGGGGACACTGGAGGGAAGACGGGGATGACTGATGAGGGGAAGGGCGGAGGGAGGGGGCGCTGGAGGGAGGCGGACGACGGCGAAGGGTGTGGGAGTGGAGGTGTGTGAGGGGTGTGAGGTGTGTGCGTCGGGGAGAGAGAGTGTGTGAGGTGTGTGAGATCTGAAATATAATGTATTTAAAATATATATAAAAATCGACCAAATGTGGTCGGTTTTTCTAAAATGAAATTAAAAAAAACATCCACTTGAGGTCGATTTTATAAAAAAAAATTAAAAATTATTTAATCAACAACATATTTCATAAACTCGGATACATTATTAGTTCGTTACATTACTCAACGAGTATGTTACTATATAACGTATTCCATACTACTTAGATGGATTATCAATCGGTTAATTAGCTTTTGAATACGTACTATATACGTACATCACTAGACGAGACATACATTCAAGACGACGGACCAGTAGTATATAGGACTTGGCTAATTACATTACTCAATGATTGTCATCGTATATTACCTTATATGTACGTAATACAACGCATTCCACTACTTGATGGATTATCGATTATTTAATTAGCTTTTGAATGCGTACTATATATATACCTACATCACGAATGAGACATACATATATATATATATATATTTAAGACGACGGACCATTATAATATATAGGACTTGGTTAATTACATTTCTCAACGATCGTTATTACCTCATATGTACGTAACACAACGTATTCCATACTATGTACTTGGATATATGGATTATGGATCAGTTACTACATACGTACATCACCAGACGAGACATATATTCAAGACGACGGATCAGTAATGTATATAAGACTTGGTTAATTACATTACTCAATGATCGACATCGTATATTACCTCATATGTACGTAATACAATGTATTCCACTACTTGGATGGATTATTAATTTGTTAATTAGCTTTTGAATACATACTATATATTTACGTACATCACTAAAGAATGAGACATATACATATTCAAGACGACGCACCATTATAATATATAGGAAATTGGTTAATTACATTTAATTTTTCAACGATTGTATATTACCTCATATGTACGTAATACAACGTATTTAATATTATTGTTATGTTAAAAAATTATAATATATATAAAAAATAATTACATATATTTTAAGAAAAAACTGACCTCATGAAGTGGATTTTATCAAAATATATAAGAACAAACCGACCAACGGTGATCGGTTTTACTAAGAATAAATATATTTTTTTTTTAAAACGACCACTTAAGGTCGGTTTTATTAAAGTTTTAAAAGAATAATTAATAAAAATTATTTAATCATCAACGGATTTCATAAACTCGGATACGTTATTGGTTAATTATGTTACTTAACGAGTATGTTACTATATAACATATTTCATACTACTTGGATATATGAATAATCGATTTGTTAATTAATTAGGTTTTGAATACGTACTATATACGTACATCACTAGACGAAACATATATATTCAAAACGATGAACCATTAATATATAGGACTTGGTTAATTACATTACTCAACGATCATATATTACCTCATATATGTACGCAATAGAACGTATTCCATACTACTTGAATGGATTATCGATTGGTTAATTATCTTTTGAATACGTACTATATACGTACATCACTAGACGAGACATATATTCAAGATGATGAAGCATTATAATATATATGACTTGGTTAATTATATTTTCAATGATTGTATATCAACTCATGTATACGTAATACAATGGTATTCCACTACTTAGATGAATTATCGATTAGTTAATTAGGTTTTGAATACGTACTATAAATAAACGTACATCACTAGACGAGCCATATATTCAAGACGACGGACCTGCATTATAATATATAACACTTGGTTAATTACATTTCTGAATGATCGTATATTACCTCATATGTATGTAATACAACGTATTCCATACTACTTGGATCATTATCGAATGGTTAATCAGCTTTTGAATACTTACATCACTAGATGAGACATATATTCAAGACGATGAACCATTAATATATAGAACTTGATTAATTAAATTACTCAACAATTGTATATGTATGTAATACAACGTATTTAATATTATTGTTATGTTAATAAATAATAATATATATAAAAATAATTATATATATATTATTTTTGAAAAAACCGACCTCATGAGGTGAGTTTTATCAAAATATATAAAAAACCATTCATAAGTGGATGGTTTGTTCAATAATAATATTATATCTTATATCTTATAGACGGTTTTTTCAATAATAAAATTATATATTACATATTATATAATAAAATTATATTTATATTTATATTATAAATTTTAAAATAATATATATTATATATTTTTTATTTTTTTACTATAACCGACCAAATGTGGTCAGTTTTTTCCAAAAACAATTATCGAAAAATATTCCGACCATTTAAGGTCGGAATATAATTTTCCCATTACTTTCTTGTATGAAAACCAACCACATTTGGTCAGTTTTATTCTTTAAAAAAATACTAAAACCAACCACATTTGATCGAAAATTACCGACCACGAATTTGTGGTCAATTTTTTATGGTGGGTTTTGCTGTTTTTTTATTAATGACTATAGTTACCCTCCCACTCTAGTCTATCCAACCCAGGCATAGCCACAACCACTGTCTTAGCATGAAAGTCCAGAATAGCATGGTTCAGTGTCACGCCCCGAAGCTACCTCCTGGACGCAACACGATGCTTAGTGTCACCAGTGACTCCAAGCTAACCCATGACATGGCATATCTATACAAAAAATCAATTTAAGACATGTATTGTGCAGAAGCTAAAACAATTTTAAAATCTTGAAACAGGAAGAACCCAAAAGACTGAATATATAATTAATTTAGTGTTGACTCAAATAACACTAACAATTGTTGTAACACCCTGGAAATTGATTCAGCTATTAAACTCAGAACTTGCAGAAAATTTTGAACTTCCAAGGATCACATGTCAAGTACATGAGTCGTGGGTGGTTCCACGAGTCGTGGAAGTGACTCGTGATTCCCGTCCTACAGACCATCCTCAGGTCTGAGAACCACGAGTCAGTTTCACGGTTCGTGGAAGTTTCCACGAGTCATGGAACCAACCCGTGGAACTCAGTCAGAGAGTGGTCAGGTTCCCTGATTCCCACAACTTGGTTCTACGACTCGTGGAAGCTTCCACGAGTCATCCTGTTAAGTCGTAGAAGGCCTTCTGTAGCCTGAATCTTGGGCAGTTTTCATGATAAGGAACCACGAGTCATGGTTAGGTTTACGAGTCGTAGACTCCACCCGTGGAACCTGAAGCCGAGTTTTAAAATAGCTTTTTCTTAATTATGTCCCAGGGATATACCATCATTACAAAACAGTAAAATCTCTTTATAAAATTCCCCACCCTTTTAACTCCTAAATAATGTCTTTTTGGCTATTTCAAGTAGCGTTTTCACCCTTATTAGCCTAAATTCCTTCTAAGATCTTCACTCTTCTCCCAAAAAGGAATTTTTTTTCTCCAAGCTTCAAGTCTCAAGCTCTAAATTCAAGCCTCCTAAATCTTTTAAATTCTAGTGGGTTATCTTCAACCAAGGTATGTGGGTATTCAACAATGGGTTCCTTTCACCCTTGTACCCAAAACCCCCAATTCTTATGTTGAATTATGAACTTGTGAAATTAGAGTTTTGATCTAAATTGGGGAAAACTTATGAAATCAGTTCCAATGCTAAAATTCATGGTTTCTTATTGCTTACTTATGACTTGATTATGATTTCTTCATTAGTTTTAAAAGCCCAAGCTCTAAAGTTGATTTCTAGCATGATTCCATTGAATTGCATGTTTTCAAGAGAAAAATGACATGATTAGATATCATGGCCTTATTTATGAAATTACATGCCTAATTCTTCAAGTATGAATTTAGAAAGTAAAGCATGTTTTGAATCATGGTTATGCTAAGTCTCTAAATGTATGAATTTGAATTGCATGGCATCAGATATGTCTTATTGCTTTTCAAACAATTTTGACATCAGATATGTCCTTAGTTATGATCCGTTTTGGAATCATATATGCCCCGGTATTATGAGCTATATATGTATATGTTTTGGGAGTAGTATTTAGCACCGAGCGATGAGGGTTCGATTACCCAAGTCCAAAACTACATTGTCAGCGTAGGTGAAGAGGGTCCTCGTTAGTTGAGAGTGTCTCCTCATGAAGATGGGTCCTCCTTAGTTGATAGTGTCCCTTTGAAAGTGGTTCCACATTATGATAAGTATAGTACCCTGTTCCTTGGCAGGGTTCAGGGTAGCTTTTCCAACTAGAGTTATGTAGTTGGATTCCATGTAGCTCACATGGTCTACTGTCGGTTATAAAAAACTCCCACTTGAACATTTTAAGTCTTATGCTTTGATATCATTATCCTTATGCTTAAATTATGATTTATCTTATGACTTCTCTTTACGTATGATTTTTAGCCTTAATTATGTTGTAAGCATATTTTGATTTCATTAATGCATATCTCACATCCTCAGTACATCCTATAGTACTGACGCATATCTTGGGCAACATCCTTTGATGATGCAGAGTCAGGTATACCTCATCAGGCTCGTGGCTAGATAAAGCTGGATATCCAGTCAGCTTTGGTGAGTCCTCATAGTTAGAGGCCCGGGTTCATCCTTATTGTATTGCCTATCTTTCTTTAAGTTTGTCGAGTTAGTTGGGTTATTGTCCCATCAAATCTATATGCTAGTCTTAGTGGCTTTTCATACATAGACGGTGTTGGGTGATATTTCTAGTTGTATTCCTACTTCACTTACCTATCTATGATCTTCAGACCTTAGAGGACATGTTGAGATCTTGTGTGATTGATTTCAAAGAAAATTGGGATGATCACTTACCTCTTATCGAATTTGCCTACAACAATAGCTTTCATTCTAGCATCCAGATGGCTCCCTATAAGGCACTTTATGATCGGAGGTGTAGATCTCCTATTTGTTGGTTTAAGATAGGTGAGGCAACTTTGATTGGTCCAGATTTGGTTCATGAGACTATGGAGAAAGTTCAAATCATTAGGGAGAGGTTGATGACTGCTCAGAGCTGACAGAAATCATATGCAGATGTGAGGAGAAGAGAGTTAGAGTTTGAGGTTGATGATTGGGTATTTCTGAAAGTGTCACCCATGAAGGGTATGATGAGGTTTGGTAAGAAAGGGAAACTTAGTCCCCGCTATGTAGGTCCCTACAGGATTTAGAGGAGAGTTGGTAGTATTTCTTATAAGTTGGAGTTGCCAAAAGATGTAGAAGCGGTTCATCCGGTTTTCCATGTTTTCTTGTTGAAGAAGTGTGTTGGTGATCTAGCCTTAATTGTTCCTTTGGAAGATGTGAGCGTGAAGGATAGCCTTACGTATGAGGAATTTCCCGTGTAGATTCTTGATTTTCAGATTCAGAGGTTGAGAAACAAAGAAGTCACTTTGGTGAAAGTCCTTTGGAAGAATCAGTTAGTTGAGGGATACTTGGGAAGCAGAAGCAACTATGAAATCCAAGTACCCTCATCTCTTCCCTTCTGATCCAGTTTCAACCTAAGGTAGTAGTTTCTTCCTTAGTATGTCCCTCCGATTCCATCCTATCAATTTCTCTAGCTAGCATTCATGTTTTCCAAAGTTAATTCAGTCATGTTTTAAGATAAAAAGTCAGCATTCATGCTTATCCTTCAGTTTTCATGTTTTTTTGGTTGGTTGGGCTGTTTTAGTCTCTAGTTTTCCTTACTTAGTCTTCATTCGAGGATGAATGATCCCAAGAGGGAGATATTGTAGCACCTCAGAATTTAAACCAGCTATCAAACTCAGAATCTAGGATTTTTTGCAACTGTTGGACCCTACGGGTAGCCACCATGAGCGTCGGAGCTCCAATGGGTCGTGGGGCACATCGTAGGAGTCGTCCAGTGGCTTTGAGCCATAATTATCCCTAGTCCGATGGCCTTGAGCAATGGGCATGGCATCCACCATGGGACGTCAGCCCCGACATTGAGATCCTCTAGTGGCCTTTCCCCAAATCCCTTTGTGTTTCGACAGGCGGTCACCACTGGTATCGCGGTTACGACGGGTCATGGGAACCTACCGTGAAAATCCTCCAGTGACCCCCCAGGCTCATCTAGCTCTCCAATGCCTTGGACCAATGGGCCGTTATGGGTCCGATGCCCGTCGGGTAGCCCATCCGGTGAGGATTTTTCTGCAAATTTTTATTTAAGTTAGGGGTATTCAAGTCTTTTCCCCTATTCTTTTAACCCCTAAATGAGGTTGTTTTGACCATTTTTAGTAGGGTTTTATCCCCTAATAGCCTAACTCTTTTCTCGAAACCTTCATTCAATTCTAAAAGAGGAAAAGGTCTCCTTCCTACAAGCTTCAAGCTCCACGCTAAGGACCTCCATCCTCAAGCTTCCATTCTTCCTAGACTAAGAAAGCTTCAATTTAGGTATGTAGGTATTCAATAAGGGATTCCTTTCACCCTTATGCCCAAAACCCCCCAAGTTTTACTTTGATTTATGAATTTATGAAATTAGAGTTCTTATCCAAATTGGCAAAAACTTATGTATCCAATTTTAAAGCATTAGTTCATGGTTTTCCATTCCTTACCCATGATTTATTTGAGATTCTTTATGTGTTTTCAAAAGCCCATGTATTGAGAATGAATTCTAGCATGATTTTACTAGATTGTATGTTTTCAAGTAAAATTGGTATGTTTAGATAACATGACCTCAAGTATTGTGAAATTTGCATGCCTAATTATTCAAGCTATGAATTTAGAAAGAAAAGTGTGTTTGAATCATGGCTATGCTAAGCTTTAAGACTTATGAATTGAGATTTGCATGATATCAGATATGTCTGTATGCTTTTTAAATAGTTTCGGCATTAGATATGTCACAAGTATTATATGAGCTATATTTATGTTTTGGGAGTAGTATTTAGCACCGAGCGATGAGGGTTTAGATAACCCAAGTCCAAAACTATGTTACCACCGTAGGTTACCCTCTCTGGCTTATGACAGGATCCTTATGACATGGTTCTAATCTTGGCCGATTAGGACAACCTTTTTCAGTGTGGGTGCATGACACTGGACTCCATGTAGCTCATCATGGTTTTTGTCGGTTAATAGAAACTCCCTTATGAATATTTTTAAGGTTCTTAAGTCTTATGTTATTCTATTTCATATCTTATGCTTAAACTATGATATCTGCCTATGATTTCTCTTATTCAGCATGAACTCAATCTGAAATATGTTTTAAGTATGCTTTTACCATATTTTTGTATACGCTACATATTCAGTAAATCCTATAGGACTGACGCATATTCTTGCGCTGCATCCTATTATGATGCAGATTCAGGTTTGGGTCCTCATATTCGTGGCTAGAGGTTAGTAGATGTCCCAACTTCGAGTGGTGAGTCCTCCTCCTTCGAGGACTAGTATCAGTTTAGCTACTTATATGGTTTTATTCTTAGTACTTGGATTTAGTTGGGGTCTTATTCCAGCAACTCATTATCCAGTTTAGAGGCTTTTCAGACATAGTTAGAGATTCTGTTATATTTAGACCTTGATCTATTATGGTGCAGTTTGATTATCTCTTTAGTTTAATGCTTCCACTAAGTTATTTATGTTTGTTTGAGTCATACTAAGACCAAGGGTTAACTTGGAACCTCTTGTGGTCCTGGGTCCCGTGTTATGTCTAGGGGGTAGCTTCGGGGCGTGACATCTCCCTAATCGAGATCTTACTATTGAAGTAGTTGGGTCTCACACAACTTCAATCCAGAAGTTAGGGAAGCAGCTAAGAGATCGATCACGTGAGCAAACTCTGAAACCAAATGGGAAGCTTCCTAGTGATACCGTTGCAAGCCCAAAGGAAAGTGGTGGTGGTCAAATGCCAGATTGTATGGCCATCACTCTAGAGATGGTCAAACAACAATTGATGAAGTTGTTATGGTATAGGAACCAGTGGATGAAATAGAAGTTTCAACACCATCTGATAAGCATACAATAATTAATTTTGAAGGTAAGTCTGAGAGAACTCCAATTGATAGTAAGGCTTGTGAGACAGTGAAGGAAAAAGAGAAGGGGGTAGTGAAGTAGTTGATGCAGTCTTTTAAATTTCCTTCTCCTTTCCCACAAGGGTAGAGGAAAAATATTGAGGATTCCAAATGTCTGAAGTTTTATTATCACTTGAAGCAGCTGTCAATGAACATCCCATTCCTTTATGCATTCCATAAGATTCCTGGTTTTTCCAAGTACTTGAAGGCGTTACTCACAATGAAGCGGTCAGTTAAAGATGAGGATGTTCAACTCATCATTGTGTGAGCTCTATCATATCACAGATTCTGGTAGAGAAAAAGGTCGACCCAGGAGCATTCACTATACCGTGTACTATTGGAATCCCTGAGTTTGCATTAGCATTATGTGATAATGGTGCTAGTATCAATCTGATGCCCCTCACAAAGTCTACTGGCAATATAAACTTCCCAACCAGCACCTATACATCAAGTTTCTCACAATAAGTCACTAATTCACGCGACTCATAGTATGTTTTATACAATAATTTCCACCCAAGCTAAGTCTGAAAGAAGCTAAGTCATAACCTACCTTTTAGTCAAACAACAAATCACCAACGGTCACAAATTGGCTTTTACCTTTTGAATGACTTCAGAACGCACCCAATCTATCAATTATAAGTTCTACACATAAATAGAGTCTATCGATACGCATTGCTACACTTCTATTCCGAGTTCAAAGTCAACTCAAAAGTCAATCCCGAGGCCCTAAGGGTAAAACTACAATTTTATTGAAAAATGCCCAAAACAAGTGTCTCCAAACAGCTTTAATTGTTTCTTCTTCAATTTTTTCTTCAACACAGAAATAACATTTGTAATGGTGAGCACTGACCGTAAATAAACCTGTTTCCCTGGTTGAATATACAAATGCCTATATTTGGCATTAATAAATAGTAAACAGATAAACTAAAATTGAGTTTGATACAATGTATATACATAGTTAGATATAATAGGGTACAAAATAAATTTGATACTGCATTCAAATTAGAAAATACATTTAACGCATGTTTAGGTCTTGTTGTATTTGGGCGGGCATTTGAACCTTCTTCTCTTCTAACACTTCTTTCTCTTTTGTTATGCCCCATCACATCTATATTTATATTAGGACTTTTTAATTGGGAGCCTATTACTCGAGTGCAGTCTAGTTCGACCTTCAGACCTGCACTTCTAATCAAAATCACTACAATCGGTTTAGAAGTGTCTTTCTTTCTAGAAATAGAGAGTTTAGAAATCTTTTCTTTGGGGAAACATGTGTTGCACTCACAACAGATATAACTTTTGGTTAATGAACTTCAACCGTTGAACTTGAACTTTCAATCAGAATGGCTTCAATCCGTTTAAAATTTGTATTCTCCACAGAAACAAGTATTGCACTCGCAAAAGATATAACTTCTTGTAGATGAACTTCAATGGGTTGATGAACTTCAACCGTTGGACTTGCACATACAACTAGAATGGATTCAACCCATTGAAAAGTTGTATTCTCCAGAGAATTAGCTGTTGCAGCCGCAACCGAGATAACTTCAATAGATTGATCATCTGACCCAACCCTGAAGTTGTAGACACTATATCCACATTTATCTTTTTGCCTAGAACTTTCTCCACTGCGGGAGGAACCATTTTGTAACGCATAAAATTCAAAATCAAAAAGGGTAAAAGTTCAGTATAAATTATATAAATAGACAACCCCAGCGATGTAAAGGATAATGAAACGAGTTTTGTAATAAACTATGATTTTGTATTGTTCATCATCTTTAGCAACAAAGTAATAATAGAACACACTAAAAATACACTAAAATCATTTAATTTTTAAAACACACACTTGAATCAATACATACAAGGAGAAATCTAATCTACAATATATTCTCATAGGAAGAACAAAAAAGAAAAAAAATAATCCTAAAAATCATTCAAGAAAAAATAAAAATTAAGAATGAGAAGGCACAATAAAAAACACTAAAAATCATATCAATGGTTATAGCTATAACTCATAGGAATAGCAAAAAATACACAATAATTACTAAACAACCCTAAGAATCAGCAATTAACTGACAAATTTGAACAATCACAATGCATAATAAAATGCAAAAAATTAACAAAGAAGGAAGAAACTTATCGAGATTAATGGTTAGAGCTAAAAAATTACAGAGTTAAAAGATGAATCCAAAGCTTAGAGAGAAAACGGAGCTAAAAAAAGAAGAAAAGAGCTAAGAGAAAGTGAAAAGAAGTAATGTGCGTGTAACAGGGACAATTAATGTGTTTAGTTACCCAAAATATACAAATTGACCTATTTTGGGCTATTTCTGGTAATTTCGGATAAGTTAAGCCAATTAGGGTGTAAATAAGTTTGATGGGCTGACATTTTATATAATTATCCTTTTATCTTAAGGGTTCAGTATCTTAGCAAGTTAGGTTACGTAATTTAATTGGATGCAGTTTGACATTATGAAAATTCTTTATGAAAATCGCATTAAAAGTCTGCACTACTCTTAATGATGCTTTTATGTATTGCATCCCATTGTGTTGCTGCGAGTGGAAGAGAGTATTTAACTCCCCCAAGTCAACTCTTACTATTTATTTATTCGAAATAATGGTACAACAATATTGGCAATACTATACTAGACTCCTACTATGTTTTTAATTTTCTTCTCCCTTCGAGCCTTCAAGCTAATTGGTTGACAATAACCTGATTTGAGTTGACGTTTAACCCTTTGAAGTTACGAATTAAAAATACAAAAAATTGCATACAGACAAAAGTCAGTTCATAAACTATCGATTGAATGTCAACTTACACAATAAATGGTTGGCCTACATATTAAAGACAGGTCATCATCGCTTAGTTTAATATCACGTTACTTAATTAGCTGATGGTCAATCATTACAGTAAAGTCAATATTCATCGTTTTATTGAATTTTAATATATTTAGTTAATGGTCAATCTATATTCCAATAAATTGTAAATTGCCCTGTAATGTAATCAACTGGCTACGTTTAATTAATTATAAATTCTTAAAATAACAACGTATTTAATCCCAAAATAACTGTAATGACCCTTCCGGTCATTTACACATTTTCACCTTTCTTGTACTATTAGAGCTTACTTGTAGCGGCCCAAGTCATTTATCGCTTGTCGGGACCGGTAGTTCGGTGCCTGGGCCATTTGTTTGGTCTTTATGGTCGTTCCTCATTTTAGAGCTTCAACTTTGGAAATCGTTGACTTCTGACAACATTCTTGGTAATATCAAAGAATTAAACCAAGGTTCTAGGTCAAAGGAATCCCTTACTCAAAAGTTCGAGTTAAAGAAATGCCTCGTGTAACACATCGCCCGTTTGGAAGATTTAAAGTAACCCGTGCCTTTGGGGTAAGACTAATAGTGTCTAATATACTAAGAAGGATGTGTAATGAGGTATTTTAATGGCAAAATGGTCGTATGATAAGTTTTGAAGTCAAGCAAGTTGCGAAACAAAAGTCGGAAAAAGTTATTGTAAATTCCTTTAAGGAATTCTCTTCAAATTTGGGTTAAATGTCTTGGGGTGTTTCTCCCTATCTATAAATAGTTAGTGGGCCCCCAATATACCAAATCGAATGTATACGAGTCTAGTTTCCAACGCACTAAACCTTTTGTTCATACAACTTCAGAATAGAGAGATATTCACATTTTTGTAAGACTGCGCAAGCAGATACGTCAAAGTGGGGCCCACATCCTAAGTCGATTTGCCTTTATAAATCAGCTTCTCCTTCGTTTTAAACCCCTAAAAACAGACCAAAACCTTACAAAATCAGATATAAACCTTAGAAATAATCCATGGAACTTGATCCTTTCAATTCGGAAGTTTAACGGAAGTTGCTCTACGTCGCGAGCTCGTCGTCGTGGTATAGTTTTCTCGTCGTTTTGGCTCCGTTTGTTGCTATTGCAAGGAGGAAGTTCGTGGAACTGATATTTTTATGGTATTATCATTTGATTATCTTAAGGTAAGGGTTCTAAATCCTCGACTCATTCTTAATTTGAGCTTTAGAATCAATTCCGAGGAGAACTTATTGTTATCGGCATGTTTGTCGTGTTTTCTTGCCGTATATTGTTACAGCTCATGGTGGGTCCTTATAACAGCATGTTTAGCTTGGTATTTCAAAGCTTTTTGTCGAGGTAACCTTCCTCCTATGACCCTCCTTCGTTATTATATGTTCTATTATTGTTTTATGGATTTCTGAGCCACGAAGTGGTATTTTGGATCTGTGGCTCTGGGCAGCCCCTTTGTCATATTAAATTGAGTTGTTATTGTTGTATGTTGATAATGTTAAGGTGTTGTAGGTACTGGGAATTTGTGTGATTCTTATTGGAGTCACGTACGATAGTTATTGGATTGAATAACATGAAGTACGCCTTTAAATAGTGCCTCAGGAGCTCGTCGCTCCTTTGAGATGTGAGTTGCATATTGTTGTTGGATTTAGCTGCCATTTTTTATTGTTATTGGCCTCATTTTATGCTTTGGAGTTGGCTGGTCGCGAGTGTGACATTAACACCTTATCAAATGGCTATGGCTCGTTCTTGCAGCCTCGTTGATTCTAGCAATTGTTCCATTACCTTGGTTGGTCAGGCTTCATAGAGATGACTTTGGGACTTCAGTTGAAAGTGTTTTTGTAATTTGGAGCTTCCCGGAGCAGTTTGAGCCTGGACGACGCCGTTCCCGCAGCTAGTCATTGGATGACAGGTAGGTTATGGGTTTCCTACCTAGACTCAGCGTATATAGGCTATAACTACATTAATTAACGTCCTTGGGTAGGTTATTATAGGTTGGTTCCCCAGACCTTGTCCACCTTGTTCGTTCGTTATTTCATGCGTTGTTTGTGGTATTCGCGTAGTATTGTATATTACCATTTTGCTCCTGTGTGGCCTTATATTGACTCTGGAACATAGATGGTGGGTTATTGGGGAATGTCCGCGAGTCCCGTACATAGAGATTATCCTTTTAGGTTGGTTATGTCTGCTGAGTAGCTGTTGGGCCTGTACAGGGCTGATAGGAGTTGTTGTGAGCCATTTAGCTACTTTTATATTTATGTGCGAGCATATCATCCATGAAAAAAGTTTTCCCCTGTATGTTTTACCACAGTTTTGGCTGTGAGCCACTACCAACAGTTTTCCTAAATTTGCATGGCCCTGGGGGCCCGTTTTTGGTACTGTTGATGATCGAAAAGGGGATTTTTGGATGTTTTCGCACTGATTTTATTACTGGTATTAGTCTCTGCGGGGCAGAGCACCAGACTTGATTTTATTACTGATACTAGTCTCTGCGGGGCAGAGTACCAGACTTGATTTTATTACTGATACTAGTCTCTGCGGGGCAGAGCACTAGACTTGATTTACTACAGTTTTAGACCCGATTACGCCCGGGCACCCTTGGAGGGGTTTTTGAGGCATTTTATACTACTTTAGTCTTGGACAGGGTCTGGGCATGCATATTCGAGACTGGGTCTCTCTCTTGATCCCGGAGTTGCTTCCGGATGACATGTCTTGATACTGAGTTTTAGTATGGGGTCGGAGACCTCCATGGACCTTGTTGCTCCAGGCCTGGGGCTTCGGGATGCATGCGCCGTAGGGAAGGGTATACGGTGGAGTAGAGGTATACAGGCTGAATCCTTCCATGGAACCTGCCTGCTGGTCCCGATTGGTATCGGAGGAGGTACATACAGAGGTTCTATTTCACACATCATATCATATCATATCATGCATTGGATTCCACCCTTGTTTGTTATGTGTTCAGTGTACGCTCCGGTAGTATGGGATGCCGGAGGGTTTGATTTCACTGTAGGTAGACTATATTTACTCCTGTCTATTTTTAGAGCTTGTCTTGGCACCGGTTCTTGAAAGATTAGTGATGGCTATCCTGTTGAGGCTTTGGTTGTGGGATTTTTGATTATTGAGAGGGCTAGGGAGTCCTATCTTATTGAGGCACTTTTGTGTGGCCTTCTGATCAGAGTGTGAGACTCTGGCTCTATCCTTGTGGGAAATTGAGTGGTATCTCTCGGTTATTGTGGCCTAGTTATTTCATCCTAGGGTTGTACTTGTGAGGTGATGCCCTTGTTATGATATCATATGATTGGATTGGTGTTATGATATCCTTATACTGGTTGATTCCATTTTGAGTATGTTAGACTGCTCTCCGTCTTTTCCTTCCACTTGAGGTTACCGGTATACCGTTATTTTCTCAACTCTCTCTCTACTTACTTATATTGTTGTGCAAGGACTCCAGGTGCATTCTCCTTTCCTTCACCTGTGATTCTGTGTAATTGTATCTCTGTGCTAGCATGTGTTGCTTGAAGTTCTTGGTTATGGATGATCTTTGCTAGCTCCTTGTGCCTTGCTTATTGCTTCAGTGACTACTTTCTTGCTATCTGTTACTTACTGCTTTTATATCTTATATGCGCTCAGTCGGCCGATGATACCTACTGAGTACCCGCTGTTTTGGTGCTCATACCATACTTCTACACTTTTTGGTGCAGATATTAGCTGAGCTTTCATCGTTGATCACGTTGGAGACTCATGTAGCTTTTGGATCTTTGAGACTAGGGTGAGCGCCTGACGGTCGGGGCTTGTCTACATCTCATCTGTTGTACTGTTGCTCCTTGTACTTTCGGAGGAAATTTATGTTGTTTTTTGTTACTACTAGCACTTGTATTCGATTAGAAGCTTCTGTACTATTGATACCAAGTCTTGGGGTTGGTGTAGTTTCCTTTATGTATTTATATTCGAGTTTTGCTTTTGCTTATTTCTGCTTGCTGGTGCGTTTTGGTTAGGTAGTAGACCATTACTAATCGTTCTAGGCTACGGGAATTGGTTCGCCTACTGGGAAATGTAGGTGCCATCATGACTTGAGAAATTGGGTCGTGACAGCTTAGTATCAGAGCTCTAGGTTCACCGGTATCATAGTACAGAAGCAAGTGTCTAAGTAGTGTCTCGCGTATTGGTACGATGACGTCCGTATCCTATCTGCGGGAGGCTACAGAGCATTGTTAGGAAAAGTTTCATCTTCTTGGCTCCTCATCGTGTGTTCCTGGCTCTATTGACTTCTAAACTTCGGTTGTTCATTCATTCTGAGATGCCTCATACGAGTGCGATAGCGGTTGGTGCCGAGGCTTCTGTGCCTGTTGCTTCAATGCTTCCATCAGCGCCAGGACTCCAGAGTGAGGGTTTACTGCACTAGATAGGGGGGTGGGGTCAGCCCAACCTCTGATTGGATTTATAGCGACCTCAGTGCTTCAAGACACCGTGGCTAGGGCTCTGAGCCATCCGGTGAGTATTCCAGTACCCAGTTCTGTGAGTGGTGCTTCAGTTAGGGTTGAGCTTCTAGTTCTTCAGCAGGGTTGTCTGTCGGTATTGGAGTACGAGGTAAGATTTTCCCTTCAGACTTTATCTGGTATAGGTTGTTTTTGGTGTGGTGAGCATGGGCACTTTACTAGGAATTACCCCATGATTGTGTACCCCATCAGCTTGATACTCCTCTTGGTGGGCCAGAGGTAGAGGTTCCTGATATTATTGCTGTAGGTTAGGCTTTTGCTACCTTCGACTTATGTTAGTCCCACTCGTGTTGTGACTCTATCCCTTCTGTCGTGTAATTGCTTATATGTCTACCTGCTACTTGTTTAAGTTGTTTGGCTACCCGAATTATAGTATCGATATGTTATTTTATTGGTAGTTTATTCTTTAGTAGTGGATGGGGGTAAGTTAGCTTTGAGAGGTGTTTTCCCAGAGTTGTAGCTCGTGGGTAGTTCTTGTTATTCTGTTTCTAGTTGGGTTACCCCTGTTTCATTGTGATTTTGGACTTGTGGTTGAGTTGCCCTTGTTGAACGGTCCTAGATGGTTGTTGCCTAGGCCGTTATCTAGCGTGGCTAGAGATCCGTGTGATGGTTCGGTATATTACCGATAGTTGGGCCGGAGTTGAGATTTTGCCTCAGTTGGGAGATATTGGTTATGCTAGTGTGCATAGATTAGTTTGGTCTCCCGAGTGTCTAGAGTCGACCCTCTTTGTTGATTAGTTTAGGAGGTTGGCAGGTATGTGGGTTGTTCCCATAGCCTCCTCCACTTCCTGGTCCGTTGGGTGTTTGGTTGTATCCCTAGCTCCAGTTCGAATGAATCTTGATCGTAGTTCTTTCAATGAGCTCTAGATGTTGGCATCGTTATTGGGTCTTGACTTTAAGCACTTCCGACTAAGTGTTGATCGTAACCTCGTGGTTGGGTTGTATTTGTAAGCATTTTAGGTGAGTTGGGCATCCGGCCCATCCTTCTCCTGCCTTATTGAATTTGACGTGTAGCTATGAGTAGTGAGGTAATGGGTTCAGGTTCTTATTCGAGAAAGGATTTGTAAGGTTTAGTATGTGCTAAGGAAGCATTTTTGTTTAGTTGAAAAAAAAGGGAGATACTCTTTGTTTGTGTTTATGTGTCCTAGTAGTTGCCTAAGGTGGCGGTGAAGGTTTTCTTTGGGATTGTGTGTTGGTGATTCGATTCAGCCGTCTACACATTGTCGTGGGTTTTCCATCGATTGGTTTTGTCTCAGTAGCAACTGCGGTGTTGGCAATTTGCATATTCAGGCCTAGTTGGCTTGGGTTCTTACGGGTTCATTGGCAGCATCCTGGTTTGACCAAGGCTTTAGTTGGTAGTTTTGAAAGTTGGGGTTCAGAATCATGGCTTGGCAGGTTACATCGGATGGTTCGTGGGAGTTTCTATTTGGTTGCAGCATCCTAGTGCCGGGAGGCAGTGGGTGCGGGCAACTTTGATTCTTTACTTCAGTTGTGAATGCGGCTATTGGCCTTGGACACCTAGTCCTTGGCAAACCTCTGCAAGAGGTGGGACATTCTAGATTTCAGCATTATTCTAGCTAGTACGAGGTCCTTCTACCATGGTTGGACAGACTCCGCGGCGTAAGTTTGAGCTTCAGTAGTGGTGTATGCTTTATGTGGTCAGCTTATGCTGGTTGAGACTAGCGTTGCTATTTTGAATTCTGATGATACGTAGAGACTAGTAATCACCATTCATTTGCCAAGGATTTGAAAGCTTGTTTAATTGATTCCTCCAGAGTTGCTGTTTATGTGGGGTTCCAGTGTTGGTTAGACTCGGCCAGTATGGACTAGAAGTTTGTTATGATATATGCTTCGAAGTGGTTGGTGTTTGGAGAACCAGTAGATAGGTTGATTCGAGCCAAAGGAATGAGTTGAAAGTATATGCAAAAAAATTCTATGGCTAGATGGTAACTTTGAACCCCAGGCACCTTTTTCTTTTGCCTTCAGGGTGTTTGGACTTGATATTCGTGGCATGGTGGACTTCTTCCTGAGGTGAGATTCGTAAGGCGATTTCACATTCAAATGATGTTCGAGTGTAGGAGTAGCAGCAGTGTTTTCTAGAGTTGGGAGTTTGGCTCATGGTTACAGAGTTAGTGGTAGTCTTACCAAACTTCTTGCCGGATCGTGGTTTTGGTTTGGGTCTTTTGGGAAACCCTGGTTCATTCACTTTCAACTGATTCAGACCTGGCACGGTTCAGTTAGCGAATTTGATGTTAGGTAAAATATTCGTTCGTTCGTTGGTGGTCAATCAAGGCAGGTAACTTCATTTTCAATGATATGCTACGGGTTGTTATCTTAGATGGCAAAGGCTAATAGCCTATATCTTGGCTTAAAATGAGTTTGAATAAAGTGGGTGACTTAGTTTGTGGTAAAGTATAAGAAGGAACTATGGATCTCCGGTGTGTCAGTTGATGCTTCGAGGTTAGTTTGAGTGTTCGACTTGTATGCAACTTCCTTTTTGTGGTGCTAAGGATTCAGTTCAAAAAAAGGGCTTTTGCAGACCAGCGGGTTCATGAGTTAGAGTTTTGGGTTGATGGATCTCTGGTAAACTTGGTATGGTTTTTAGGATTCGAGTTTTGTGTGTTGATAGACTTGGTGCTGTGGTTTCGATGTTGTGTAGGTGTTTTTCGGTTAAGATTCTCGAGGTTCAGTTTGGGTTGGCAGATCTTTGGAGGTTGAAATCTAGCTTGGCTAGTAAGAAATTAAGGCTTGTTTTCATTCTGTTGGGTGTTGCCCGGTCGTGGAGGCTACCCGGGTTGTCCAAGAGAGTAGTGCGGGCGTGGTATCGGTTGTTCTTAAATCCCTGGCATTTACTTCCTTCCTGACTTTCGGGGACGAAAGTCTTTTTAGTAGTGGATGATGTAATGACCCTTCCGGTCATTTACACATTTTCGCCTTTCTTGTACTATTAGAGCTTACTTGTAGCGGCCCAAGTCATTTATGGCTAGTGGGGACCAGTAGTTCGGTGCCCGGGCCATTTGTTTAGTCTTTATGGTCGTTCCTCATTTTAGAGCTTCAACTTTGGAAATCGTTGACTTCCGACAACATTCTTGGTAATATCAAAGAATTAAACCAAGGTTCTAGGTCAAAGGAATCCCTTACTCGAAAGTTCGAGTTAAAGAAATGTCTCGTGTAACACCTTGCCCGTTTGGAAGGTTTAAAGTAACCCGTGCCTTTGGGGTAAGACTAATAGTGTTTAATATACTAATAAGGATGTGTTATGAGTTATTGTAATGGCAAAATGGTCGTATGATAAGTTTTGAAGTCAAGCAAGTTGCGAAACAAAAGTCGGAAAAGGTTATTGTAAATTCCTTTAAGGAATTCTCTTCAAATTTGGGTTAAGGTCTTGGGGTGTTTCTCCCTATCTATAAATAGTTAGTGGGCCCCCAATATACCAAATTGAAGGTCTACGAGTCTAGTTTCCAACGCACTAAACCGTTTGTTCATACAACTTCAGAATAGAGAGATATTCACGTTTTTGTAAGACTGCACAACCAGACACGTCAAAGTGGGGCCCACATCCTAAGTCAGTTTGCCTTTATAAATGAGCTTCTCCTTCGTTTTAAACCCCTAAAAACAGACCAAAACCTTACAAAATCAGATATAAACCTTAGAAATAATCCATGGAACATGATCCTTTCAATTCGAAAGTTTAACGGAAGTTGCTCTACGTCGTGAGCTCGTCGTCGTGGTATAGTTTTCTCGTCGTTTTGGCTCCATTTGTTGCTACTGCAAGGAGGCAGTTCGTGGAACTAATATTTTTATGGTATTATCATTTGATTATCTTAAGGTAAGGGTTCTAAATCCTCGACTCATTCTTAATTTGAGCTTTAGAATCAATTCCGAGGAGAACTTATTGTTATCGGCATGTTTGTCGTGTTTTCTTGCCGTATATTGTTACAGCTCGTGGTGGGTCCTTATAACAGCATGTTTAGCTTGGTATTTCAAAGCTTTTTGTCGAGGTAACCTTCCTCCTATGACTCTCTTTCGTTATTATATGTTCTATTATTGTTTTATGGATTTCTGAGCCACGAAGTGGTATTTTGGATCTGTGGCTCTGGGCAGCCCCTTTGTCATATTAAATTGAGTTGTTATTGTTGTATATTGATGGTGTTAAGGTGTTGGAGGTACTGGGAATTGGTGTGATTCTTATTGGAGTCACGTACGATAGTTATTTGATTGAATAACATGAAGTACGCCTTTAAATAGTGCCTCAGGAGCTCGTCGCTCCTTTGAGATGTGAGTTGCATATTGTTGTTGGATTTAGCTGCCATTTGTTATTGTTATTGGCCTCATTTTATGCTTTGAAGTTGGCTGGTCGCGAGTGTGACATTAACACCTTATCAAATGGCTATGGCTCGTTCTTGCAGCCTCGTTGATTCTAGCAATTGTTCCATTACCTTGGTTGGTCAGGCTTCATAGAGACGCCTTTGGGACTTCAGTTGAAAGTGTTTTTGTAATTTGGAGCTTCCCGGAGCAGTTTGAGCTTGGACGACGCCGTTCCCGCAGCTAGTCATCGGATGACAGGTAGGTTATGGCTTTCCTACCTAGACTCTACGTATATAGACTATAACTGCATTAATTAACGTCCTTGGGTGGGTTATTATAGGTTGGTTCCCCAGACCTTGTCCACCTTGTTCGTCCGTTATTTCATGCGTTATTTGTGGTATTCACGTAGTATTGTATATTACCCTTTTGGTCCTGTGTGGCCTTGTATTGACTCTGGAATATAGATGGTGGGTTATTGGGGAATGTCCGCGAGTCCCGGACATAGAGATTATTCTTTTAGGCTGGTTATGTCTGCTGAGTAGTTGTTGGGCCTGTACAGGGCTGATAGGAGTTGTTGTGAGCCATTTGGCTACTTTTATATTTATGTGCGAGCATATCATCCATGAAAAAAGTTTTCCCCTGTATGTTTTACCACAGTTTTGGTTGTGAGCCACTACCGACAGTTTTCCTAAATTTGCATGGCCCTAGGGGCCCGTTTTTGGTACTGTTGATGATCGAAAAGGGGATTTTTGGATGTTTTCGCACTGATTTTATTACTGGTATTAGTCTCTGCGGGGCAGAGCACCAGACTTGATTTTATTACTGATACTAGTCTCTGCGGGGCAGAGCACCAGACTTGATTTTATTACTGATACTAGTCTCTGCGGGGCGGAGCACTAGACTTGATTTACTACAGTTTTAGACCCGATTACGCCCGGGCACCCTTGGAGGGGTTTTTGAGGCATTTTATACTACTTTAGTCTTGGACAGGGTCTGGGAATGCATATTCGAGACTGGGTCTCTCTCTTGATCCCGGAGTTGCTTCCGGATGACATGTCTTGATACTGAGTTTTAGTATGGGGTCAGGGACCTCCATGGGCCTTGTCGCTCCGGGCCTGGGGCTTCGGGCTGCGTGCGCCAGAGAGAAGGGTATACGGTTGAATAGAGGTATACAGGCTGAGTCCTTCCATGGAACCTGCCTGCTGGGCCCGATTGGTACCGGAGGAGGTACATACAGAGGTTCTATTTCACACATCATATCATATCATATCATGCATTGGATTCCACCCTTGTTTGCTGTGTGTTCAGTGTACGCTCCGGTAGTATGGGATGCCGGAGGGTTTGCTTTCACTTGATTGTGTTCCTCGGTTGTATGGGCGGCCGTTGGGACTGTAGGTAGACTATATTTACTCCTGTCTTTATTTAGAGCTTGTCTTGGCACCGGTTCTTGAAAGATTAGCGATGGCTAGCCTGTTGGGGCTTTGGTTGTGGGATTTTTTATTATTGAGAGGGCTAGGGAGTCCTATCTTATTGAGGCACTTTTGTGTGGCCTTCTGAGCAGAGTGTGAGACTCTGGCTCTATCCTTGTGGGAAATTGAGTGGTATCTCTCGGTTATTGTAGCCTAGTTATTTCATCCTAGGGCTGTACTTGTGAGGTGATGCCCTGGTTATGCTATCATATGATTGGATTGGTGTTATGATATCCTTATACTGGTTGATTCCATTTTGAGTATGTTAGACTGCTCTCCGTCTTTTCCTTCCACTTGAGGTTACCGGTATACCGCTATTTTCTCAACTCTCTCTCTACTTACTTATATTGTTGTGAAAGGACTCCAGGTGCATTCTCCTTTCCTTCAGCTGTGATTCTGTGTAATTGTATATCTGTGCTAGCATGTGTTGCTTGAAGCTCTTGGTTATGGATGATCTGTGCTAGCTCCTTGTGCCTTGCTTATTGCTTCAGTGACTGCTTTCTTGCTATCTGTTACTTACTGCTTTTATATCTTATATGCGCTCAGTCGGCCGATGATACCTACTGAGTACCCGTTGTTTTGGTGCTCATACCATACTTCTGCACTTTTTGGTGCAGATATTAGTTGAGCTTTCATCGTTGATCACGTTGGAGATCGTGCAGCTTTGGATCTTTGAGGCTAGGGTGAGCGCCTGACGGTCGGGGCTTGTCTACATCTCATCTGTTGTACTGTTGCTCTTTGTACTTTCGGAGGCAATTTATGTTGTATTTTCGTACTACTAGCACTTGTATTCGATTAGAAGCTTCTGTACTATTGATACCAAGTCTTGGGGTTGGTGTAGTTTCCTTTATGTATTTATATTCGAGTTTTGCTTTCGCTTATTTCTGCTTGCTGGTGCGTTTTGGTTAGGTAGTAGCCCATTACTAACCGTTCTGGGCTACGTGAATTGGTTCGCCTACTGGGGATTGTAGGTGCCATCATGACTTGAGAAATCGGGTCGTGACAATAACGTGTTTATCTGAACGTATTTTTTCACCTTACGCCACCACACACAACCATTCACTTACCATCTTCATTTTTCCTTCATCGCTTCTGTTATATAATATCTCTTCTTTCTCTATTATCTTTTGTTCCTCCCAAACAATCCACTTTGAACATTAGTGAAATGTTAATTTTAAAACAGAAATTCAAATGAACTCCAAATACAGAGTCTTCACAATAGCGGTTAACCTCAAGCAATACAATGACGTATTTTATTTATCAATATAGTTTTTTTCCTTTATAATTGTACATCCTAACTTTTCTCTAAATTCGAGTCATTCGATGCTAAGCAAGCATTTAGACATGTGATTTCATCTCGTGATTTGAAATTATAGATGAAATCAGCATTTGGACATGCGATTTTATATCATGATTTAAAAATCTCAAATAAAAAAAGCTTGATTTGGAATATGAAATCATGATTTCAACTTTTTGTAAATACAAAACTTGAACCATAAATTTATATTTTGTATAAAATATTTCTAAGTTTAATTTAATATTTACGTAGTATATTTTTCATTCAAAAATATAAATTAGTACGAGTATGTTCTTTTTTCTATCAAAATGAAAAAAAGCTGAATCTTATTTCAAAAAAAAAAAGAAGAAAATTCCCGTCTAAATCTAAAAATTAGTACGAGTATATTTATCTATCATCCATATTTAACAATCATTTATTTTGAATGTAAATAAAATTTGTAAGTTGATATTACTTTTACCAATCTTTGCAGGTATTTATATCGAGTTTGGTAATTGTTGAACTTTTCTTGTACTTGGCTTTGACATCAGCAATAGGCACCAACATTTGCCAAGCATTTATATGGATAATAAAATTTATATAAGTTTGCAACCATTTACTCTCACCAATCTTTTACCAATTATATTTACTTATAACCATCCAATATTTACCAACTCATACTCCAATCCATCTGAACAATCAAGGGAAAAAACTATCATGTTTAACAGGTGAGTCCAATATTCTCTACTCTTACAAATTTTTAGTTCTACGAAAGTGCTCTATAGTGTTTCTGATTTAGTTCAGTAGCTTTAGGAATAAGTTATAGATATGATTTTTTATGTTTGTACTCATCGTTGGTTACTTTGTTATATTTTTTACTTATTTTTCTAAAATTATCATGTTATTTGTATAAAAATCCACAAAAATAAACATGGTGAATTGATTTTCTACAATATTTTCATACATTCATGGATAGAAATAAACACAGTGGTCCTTAAAGATCCTGCTAAATTGCTCAAGTATCTCATAAAAGTTGAACAATTTTCTTTCTATAATTTTGTACACAACTGGTATTTTTGTCATCAAGTAGAATGAATAACTAAGCAAATCTATCAGAAGTTGAGAGTTTTACTTCAGTGAATTGAAAAAGTATTCTGTAAGTGTTGTTAAAGTAAATAAAAGCAACAACTCCCAAGAATGCCACAATGTATGTAGTTTTCTAAGGGGTGTACCCAAGTCAAAAGAACCACTTATTTAAGAATAGAGGGAGTATCCCCAAAACTCGCTTTCTATTAGGAATTTCTATGTTCCAAGAGAGTACAATGCCCATAACTTGTCAAGATGAGTTTGGGATTTTAGATAAAAATTCAGTGATTTGCGCTTCTACCGATTAA
Source organism: Jaltomata sinuosa (assembly GCA_003996215.1). Taxonomy (NCBI): domain Eukaryota; kingdom Viridiplantae; phylum Streptophyta; class Magnoliopsida; order Solanales; family Solanaceae; genus Jaltomata; species Jaltomata sinuosa. The sequence goes on from QJPP01002384.1 coordinate 75,523, forward strand.
CAAGGTAAACATAAGCTAAAATTTTAATACAAAATTTATTGTGCTCATATGAGGCAAGTTTTCAGATGTTATGTAATCATAGTGAACATAGTGAATGTGACTTGTTATCATATTGTTGTTATATTATAGAAACATAAAAGAATGAATAAATTACGTGGTTCAAAAGCTAAAAAATGATCGAACAAAGACATACCAATCTTCATCGAGGTCCTACATGACGATGTGAGGAAATGTGTATTTAATGGTTCTACAATTAGCGATCCACACTGGAATTAAGATAATCATCGAGAATTCTGAACTAAAACTGGCAAGCAAGACAGTTATGATAAAAACTACATAAATACCAAATATAGAGGATTAAGGAAAGATCTAAAAAAATTCAAGGACCTACTTCAGTCAAAGGACTGCAAAAATATTATTGATGCTGGTCTTCGAAACACGAAAGGACCTACTTTAGTCAAGCAAGAATGTTGTTGATGATAGTCTTCAAACACAAAAGAATTTTTAGCTCCATGTAAAGGATTGCACTATTATTTAAAGGATTACAAAGGGAGTGAAAGAGAGCCTCAGAATGCTAAAGAACTGTTTTACTTTAATTAGGACTCATCTCTGCGCAATGTGCTAGAACAAACTTTTGAAGCTTGAAAAAATAGATTCAGAATACTGAAACAAGGCATGCACCATAATGATATTGACACACAAGTGACAATTGTCATAGCTTATGCAGTGTTACATAATCTTTTACGAAAATATCAAAGGAGTGATAAAATATTCACTGAATATGAACATGATGACTAACGAACATCTCAAAGTGAAAGTGTTGGTTCGCCTTCTCGGTCATCTTATCAAGAAATGCATGTTCAACATGAGGAGATTGTCCATACTATGTGGGAGGATTATATTAAAAAGTAGTACACTACGATCCATGTTCAATTTTACTTTTTATTGAACTAAAGTTTGATCCATAAATATTGTAAATTTTTTAGAATAGCTTTCTGATGTTGTTTTATATTTTGTTATGAACTTTTTCTCATTTGGTAAGATTGTATAAAAATTGAAAAAAATTCGATAGTTTTCACAACTTATGCAATTTTTATGTTTATGAAAGAAAATACAGAACTTAAGAAATATAAATTGCATGTCCAAACAAAACTTCAACTTCATCTCATATGATTTCATATCATGATTTCAAATTAGGATTTCATCTCACATGGTCAAACGGGCCCTAAGTATATTACAGCCCTTCAGGCTAATTGATTGACCATAAACTCGGTTGAATTGACGTTCTATTTGAAGTTATGAATTAAAAATATAAAAAATTGCACGCATACAAAAGTCAGGTCATAAACTATCGGTTGAATGCCAACTTACTATAATTGATGGTCTACCTAAATATTAAAGTCAAGTCATCATTGCTAGGGTAAACATCAACTTATCTAGTTGATGGTCAACCATTACAGTAAAGCAGTATCCATCGATTAGTTGAATGTCGACATATATAGTTGATGGTCAACCTATATTTCAATAACTAGTAAATATGCCATGTTATCTAACCGATCGGTTACGTTTGATTAATCAAAATCAATCAAGAATGTTTGTATTGTTCTTTAATGATAGTCACGTCAGCATTAAATGATGACTGAAGGTATTAATGACAAATACTGAAGAAGAAGAAAATAGGAGAGTTGGAGAATGAGAGAGTTATATACACGACCAAGGTCTACATCATGAAAAGGCATGAAAATGGTCATGCAAATTTTTCACGCGATTTTCATAAAGATTATTGGTGATGTTTAACTTTTCCCAATTTAATTAGGGTGAAAGGGGTCATGCCCAATTGTTTCAGGTTATTACAATATATATGTGGATAGTAACATTGTAAGCTTCATATGAAAGGTACATGCTTAATACTATAGAGGAATGTCACTGTTCTTTCTCTTTATTCACATTGATTGGACATTAATGTATTGCTTCACAGACGTTACTATATATATCCTTCCTCAAAGCTTACACGAGAAACTCACGAAAAAAGGGGGGATGGAGAGAGGAATTTTACAGGAGATGTAGCCTCAAATTAGGAAATTATTTGACCTCATGATATCAGTCAATAAAAAACCTTCCAACCGAGTCACTGAAAAACTCTTTATAGTGTTAGTGTAATACAAGTTAAATCCTATATGAAATACTTATGACATATATAACATATCCTGTGGTGCTCCATGTACAAAAATAACCACAGAATATTAGATATGCCTTGCAATAAGTAAACTTCAAGATTCTTCATCTGCTTCGTAGTCTTCAAGATCTTCTTCATCAATAGACATTATTTTAGATATACCTCTCCTAGAAGTTCTTAGTTTAGGAGTCTTGAATCCCAACCGTGATTTCTTGTTTATATCATGACTCACTTCATCTTCTTTCTTCAAGTCACTAGGCCGTAAGAAACAGTCGGCAGAGAGTCCCTTTATGTTAAAATCAACTTCTTCAATAGTCCAAACTTCTTCCATCCTTGTCCTAGTGTGCCCTTCTGAGTTCTCACCGAACCTGAACAAAGAAACAGAGGTCCTTCCAGCATGTGCAATATTAACACCATCGATCGTTCGATAATCGAGGATTAATGATTCCATTGTTGTTTCCCAAAAGACATCATTTCCTGGGGCTTTAATCCTTAGAAGATGAGTGTCTTCGAGCTGGAATAAGAGGCCTGTTCTTTGGCTGAAGTAGCCCCAAACTGTGTGCCTCATTACTTCAACCTTGCTGCTGCTTCTTGCTTTCAGAGTTGAGGGCTCTGCTTCAAGCTTTAGTACAAAGCAGTCTTCTTCATTCACTGTCTTCTCTCCAATACAAATGGACGTCGAGAATAAATTAGCGACAGATTTGGGATCAAGACCCTGTTCACATCATTATGTTTCAGCCAGTTAGTTCATACATAAACAGAATACTAAACATGTTTTAATATAGTTATAAATCACTCCCTCCCTCCCACTGTTGAAATTTCAACAAGTCAACCAAGTTTTTATGTTTTAGCAAAATTTCTGTGTATGCCTTTTAAAATATTTTAAGTTATTAAATGTTGTGATTTATAGTATTTTTTGTGTGTAGTTTTTAAATATATACTTAAATTATAATGACATGAAGGGCCAGAGGAGGGGAAAGGGGTCGCGTTGAAATCATACCACACACGTCTATATTGTGCGGAAGACTTTCATCAATATCACTAGGCCGTAAATTTTGATACTGTATATTATACTTGTTCAACATTTTCTTTCTTTTCATATTGGGTGCTTTTAGTCCAAAGAATTTCGCCATCTTCAGAAAGTGCTGACTTCTAGTTTGTCATTAGATATTTTTGAAGATCTCCCCACTGATCCATTTGATTGGGTCAAGTTGTTTGATTTGTGGATATTGTTTTTGACGTGATCTGCCCTTATAAATACACTAGAGAAAATGGAAGGATTGCCAAAGAACCATAACTTCAAGGGGGGGAAAGTCCACATTTACTTTTGTATCATTAGAATTATTCAATTTTGTGCTTCATTATATTTTTGCCTAGCAAATCATTTTATATTTGCTCTTATCATTAGCTGAGCTCCATTGCGAATGGATCGACTTTCAATGTTCAAATTCTAGAAAAGATACAAATTTACCCCTTAACAGTGTGACTACGATTAGAATTACAATCCGGATGGAGTTACGGAGACAAATTTTTATTTTTATTTTCTTAACGACAAGAACAATATTAGATAAGGCAAAAGATGTGTGCACACTTTATATTTCGCCCTTTTTTTTCCCCTACATAAATGTTGACTTCGGTGTTGATACCAGATCATCGAGGTTAAGGCAAAGATGTGTGCACATTCATAATAGATGTCACTAATTGGAGCACTGATTAAATCAATCATTGATTTGGTGGAAGGACAACTCAGGTCCTCAACAAAATATGTCCCCAAGAAAGAAAAAGCAAAAGAAAAAGCTGGCATGACCATATGGCAATCAGCTTTATAAGTAGGCCCTCCCTCCAACTCCAAAGTAAAAGTCAAAAAAATACAAACACCAAAGGAATATTGATCATTTTGACGATGATTTCACATTTCCCAAGTTCCATTTAAAGAGACTAATTAAACATGAGACCCCACACAAAGTAAAAGAACATGCATGGTTGTCAGTTGGAGCAGTCAAAGAATGTCGCTCTTCCCGATCATCACGGGGCAAAGAACACAACCCTAGCTATTTGCCAATTATTGTCCCATCAGAAGAGGGCTACAGTTCTAATGTTAACTCGACTTTGTGGTAAAAAAAATTCAGTTAACTTGATACTTGAAGTATTAAATCATCACTAACAAAAGAAAATTTTATTAAATCATCACTAAGAAAAGAAATGTTTCACCATTATTCATTAATTAATTAAAGTGAAAGGAGTCATGTGATGCAGTTTTTTTTTTTGGCTGCTACACAAGTTTGAAAAGTCTTTTGTATTTCTCAAAGTGCTCAATCAAATATCATCATATAAAATGGGACGAAAGAAACACCATTTTAAGGTTAATTACAAATCAATACAAGTTATATAAAGGATTATGTTAAAGTACTCCCTCCAAACATTTTACTTGTCATAATTTTGGTTTACACGCCCCTTAAGAAAAATATTAAGTAGAGATAATTTGACTAAAACAATTAATTATGTGTTGATTTTCTAAAATAACAAATATTATGGTCTAACTATCACTAAGGATGGCAAATAAAGTGGTGCGGAGGGAGTAATATGATTGTGCACCTCAAAGCAATAGAGAAATTAATTTTCAACAGAAAGTACCTGTAAGGAACGACGAAGAGGCCTTGCAGGACCACGAGAAGCATGGGAATGATGCCATGGAGTTTGCCTCCAAGCCACCTTACCATCACTTCCAGCACTTATTTTACACCCTGAAACCACCAGCTCTATGCTCCACAGATCAGGTTTCTTCTGCCACAACACGAATCCTCCCATTTCTCCACTCCCATTTTTCACACTCTTGATCTTCATCACATTGCCTCCCTTGTTCAAACCCATACCATCTCCGGCAGTAAACTCAGACGCCACCATCTTTATCTTTCCCATTGCGTACATACTATCAATGGAATTCAGGGCACGTTCTCCCCCTGCTGCCGCTATGTACTGTTGTACTATATATTTCGCCATTGAAGCCTCCTGAACAAGTTGAAAATATAATTAAGTAAATATGATGTGTCATTTCTAACATATATATTTAAACTTTGAGATCATAGAATTTAACATTATATCAAAACAGTTAGAATTCAACATGATTCAAATGTTTAGCCCATGAACATGAAAAAGAATTAGACCGGTGAAAGAGCTTGTTGAAAATATAATTCAAATAAATAAAAGTACATGTTGTTTAATATATTAAATTTTTAGATGAGATGATCACGTAATTTCGTATAACGTATACTACTAATATTTTTTAACTAACAGTAGAATTAAAATGAAGAATTGTTGAATAATAACTTACGATGGGATGATCATTAATCTTAGTGCTGAGAGTGTGTTGAGAACGGATAGGATGAGGGATCAATGGAGCACCAACGACGCCAAGCAAGAGTTGAATTTCAGCATCTCGGCTACCAAAAACGGAAGCAGCTGACTTTTCGTCATTGTGATATTTCATGTTCTGCCGTGTCCTGTGCTTAGGAGATGCAAACATTTCTTCTGGGATGGGGACTTCCAGCACTGTTTCCAGCCCATCTTCTCTATCCAAGTTTGGGCACAGTGTCCTCATCTGGATATAGAGAGACAGAGAGAAAATAAAATGAAATGATTCTGATGAATGATTGAAACAAGTGTTATGGAGGAGAAATGGGGTACAAGGAATTTTATTTTGTGTTTATGGGGTAGGGGGTCGCTTTTGGGGGTTAGGAACTGAGAAAGCGACTAGTGGGAGTGGTAAAAGAAATGATTCTTTAATTTGATTCAAAAGGATTTGGGAAAAGAAAAAAAACGACAATTAATTTAATTTGAAACTAAGGGAGGACCAACCGACAGTGGACGGCCACCACCCGACGTGCTTTACGACGTGATAGCACGCACTTCTCTGTCTCTTTTTTGACTGTTGGTCCAAACATTATTATGAGATTAAGGAAAAAGAATAAGATTGTGTGTCTTTCTGATGTTCCAATTATTAGTGCTATCATTTACCATAGACATACTAGTATAATACTTAGGGTTACGGGGGCAGAACTGCAGATGAGGAGGTTAAAATAAGTTAAAAGTCACAATTGAAAGTTGAACCCATACATATGCTTTTTGAACTTCCTTTTACCATTACATTGATTTTTTACATCGAAATAATTTCACCTATGCTTTCCTAACAAAGAAGATTTAACTGACCGCTCTTTGAATAATGTGTCTCCACCACGGCTCCTACTAATTAGTCAGTCTAATTAGTTGCATTTGTAATTGTGAAATCTATAATTTTCCATAGAAAGTTCGTTTAAAGCATAAATTTCGAATTATTTTGGTTTCCTAGAGAATAAGTATGAAAGTGGTAGTCCCCTCTTTCCTTTAGCACATCTTTAATTCAACACCAATAGAAGTTCACTAGCTTTCAACAGAGTTCAAGTTGAACTGACGCAAAGTGTGTTTGCGTCGAAGAGAAAGTAGAATATTTGCATTCTATACGTCGCATTACTGTCTACAACCATGAGATTTTCATCATAAAGGTGAAAACGTACGTGAACCTACAACAATTGACTACTCCTACTGACTATTCAGAGAAAGTTCATTTAATACTCTCTCGTTTATTTTTATTTTTCCATTATATTAAAAATAAATTATCATGTTTAGTTGTCCACTTTAGCATATCAAGAAAAAGACAGTCTCTTTTTTCTGTTTTACCCTTAACATTAACCACTCATTCCAAATAGTTTCTCAAATCCATTAACGACTATACACCATTTAATATGAGTATCATGATAAAACATGCACTTCATTTATTATTTCTCAAGAGTGGTGCAAAGTTTATTGTGAACAAGTTAAAGCAAATGGAGGGAATATTGTATTAAGCATAAATAAAATATTTCCACGTGATTTATTTGATGTAAAATGAATTACTATCTAAGTTTAATTGAAAAGTTATCTACTTGCTCTTTTCTTTACAATTCCAAATAGATGTCTTGTAAGATTTCTATATCTGAATTTGAAATCAAGATAAGCTATATATGGAGTTTCTTGGTTTCGGTTTAGAGAGAGACAAGAGATAACATGCATGATAGATATGAAATGAAATAAAAAGTGTAACTGTCTATTACTCTGTACGAATATTACAATAATCATAGTGGTTGTTAAACTACTTCTAATCAGGTCACCTTACTACTTAATTGACATACAACTAACTAACTACTAACTACAGTTCTAACAGCTAACCGTAGTTAAAATTAGGGAACTGACTTTAGTTATAACTTCAAATTTTCTTTTTTGATGTGGAGACTAATTAAAGCTAAATTACCTTTAAATGACACTATTTACAAGGTTCATGAACAGTATGAATTAATCCAATGGACTGTCTATGTTGTGATGCGCTGGTGTCAGACACCATCAAACATTTATTCATTGATAGTGAACCTGTCCAAAGTCTGTGGAAATCATTTGGCCAGCCTCTGGGGATTCCATATGTAAGTAAACCCATGAGAGGTTTCCTTCAAGACTGGTAGCAAACTCGAGGAAAAATGCTATGCAAAAGATGATGATTCAGTCCACTCCAGTGGCCATCTGTTGGGAGCTGCGAAAAACTAGATGCTCATACAGATATGACAACCAAACTAGATTTTATACAAGGAGAATGGATCAGCAAATAATGTGAACTATTAAGGTTGCGATGGACAGAGCATACCCTCGACACAAGATGAATTTTCAGTTGAGTCGATTGTGTGAAGTGGTAGAAAAAATGAGAACCAAACTATTGTCAAAACTGTAATTTTGAAACAAGCCACAGGAGGGGTTGATCAAGTTTAACACTGGTGGTTGTTACTTCGACCAAAGTGGTAAAGCAGTTATAGAAGGGACGGCTAGAGACAGTTCTAGAAAATTTACCTTTGCCTTTGATGTGCCTATAGTTGCAGACTAGGGATCATGAGAGCTCGTTTAGTCGACCATTGTTTTATTTGTACACATAATAAAGGCTTATAGAGGTTTATGTGTTACTTGCATCTACAACTGCATTTGTACCGCTTGTATGACCTCTTGGTTCTTCTAAATAGGACATGAGGGGCGTATTCATATGCTCACACAGTGGTGGCTGCCTAGTTCTAGTGATAGGGTTGCAGTATTTCCCAGTACATCTTCTTGGGATGATATAACTAATTCCTGATTATGGGATAAATTCCTTCACATGACACATGACTCCTCCGGTGGTTGTAGAATCTAATCCTATGAAGGACATTCATTACTTCATCAGTAATATACACATAACCTTCAGGGTTACACATGTATTGAAAATAAAAGTTCAACTATCTTTGTATCAGTTGAAAGATGTGGCAATAGCATGGTCTGATAGGTGAATGTACCACAATAGTATTGACTAAAGATACCCCTAGTTGGCTGATAGAGCCTAGATGTTTACTGATATTTAAGAGGGGGTGAATTGAAATCTTTTCTTGAACCTGAGTCTACCCTGTGTACTCACGAGTCAACTTTGCTGCAGATTAGTAAATAAGGCAAATAATAATAGTATGTAAAACAGAAATAAAGTAAGGACACAGAGAGATTTATCCTGGTTCAGGTTATCGATGTGGTATCTAGTTCAGTCCCTTTGAGTTACAAGGGTTTCCTTTAGAGCTTTTAGAGAACTTGTGAATACAATTGGACTCAAGTTTTAGTTGTCTAGATTCCTCCAGATCCTTTCGACTTGATACATCCTCTACTTGTATAGCTATCATCACTTCTTTTTTTGTTACAATTGTAGACAAGACTGAATACAATGTTATGGTAAGCTAAAAGATTAAACTGAGTGATTTTACTCAAGTAAAATTGCACACTTTGCATCTAGATCTTGGTCTTCTTTTATAGAAGTCGGTAGCTCGGGAGCCGTTGATCTTGATTTGAGGATTCTTAGAATTGATTTGAGTTATGATGTCCTGAAAATTAGAGTTCCTTTTTCTGATTTGATTGTGCTCTTAAGTATAACCCAAAGGATTTTTATCTAATCATTTTGAGTAGTGAGATTGATCTTAGATTGATGAATTATACGTTCGTATCAGATACGTCCAATATATTTTCCTTTAGTTTGTCTTCTTTGGTCTGGTCATCTTTCCTTGTGAAGATCTATTGTTCCTTTATAATTTTATTTCCTTATATGCATCCGTGCCTTTGATATCTCCTTTCCATGTGTACATCCGTACTTTCCATATGTGCCTTTGATTCTATTCCTTATGTTTAGCATAATAATATGTTGGAACTCCTTTGATCAAGGAGCCTTTTCTTGTGGACCAGGTGTCTTGATTCTTTTCCTTTTTGGCTAAACGTGCTTTGCTTGATTTCCTGCTCCTTTTCCTTACAAAATAGATTGTCGTCATTAAAATACACAAAGTTAGGTGCTAACATTTATTGTGTATGTTCATAGTTGTATTTTTAACATATGTGCATATGACCACCACGAATAGCAAATAACATTAGTGATCCCTTTTATGGTTAGAAATTTTAGGGATAAGTGTTTCACTTGTTTCATATAAAAGGCTCTCTCTTGAACGACGGTCGGTCAGTCCTTTTCTTCTGTTGATGCTGAGACTGATGCTTTGACTGTCTCCCATATCATCAATACCTCGGTCTAGGTCCGAGATAATCCTTTGTTCCATAGCCCTGGGCTATTTACAACTAGCCAATTAAGAAGTCTCAGATGTACTAGCACTGCATTTTTTATGCAGTCATCGATTCTGACGTGAGAAATGTTTGTTATACGTGCCTGAAGCTGCTATATTTGCTTTTTTGGCTATATTAGACGAGTGGAATGGATCGTACGGGAGAGGAATGGAAAGAAAGGGGTATATGTATAATAGTGCCTTGTTTTGATCTATGTTGTGGTTATATAGGAGTATGCGATTAAATATTAAAGTTAAAAAACGTTGAAGGGTTAGACATAAGTTATGATTTATTAAAATATTTAGTGAGGAGGAAGGCATAGTGTCAGTTAATCACTAGTAGGAGAGTAATTAGTTACATATGAAATAAAGGAGAATGATATTAGAATACTATAGAATGAGTGTATACATAGATTAGAACTCCTATCTAGATAAAGACGGGTGAGTACAAATCCCTACTAGTAAGAAGGTGATATATATGAGTATTAGAAGATGTGACAGAAAGGTGACATAGGTTGTGCCCTTATTATAAGAATGTTTGTTAAGCGTGTGGCATAACAAAAGATATCAACTCTCAACCTTAACTAGTTGCAAGGGCCGGCGCACCCAAAAAAATATTTCTCAAAGAACTTTCTCAACTTTTGTTAGACAGAGAAATTATTTTAGTATCGATGTGAATTATGGTACCCAATCTTAATAGCTACAAGTACACAAAGAGAAATTGAAAGATCACTTTGATAGAAGATACATTGATCAGTATGGTATCCTAGGATGCACCTACATTATTCGTACAAATAAACATGGTCCATTATGCATATTTGGAATCAGCTGAATATAGCTACTACAAAGTTCATTTGATGTATGTATGCCCATAGTAGAGCAATCGTAGCTCAACTAAAGAAGAGGATGGTTGATCATATGAAAAAAAATTTATTGGTTCCCTTGCATGGAAAGGGTTCAGAGCACCCTTACTTGTTATGTTGTTATGACAAATCTGTTAGTATGGACATATTTAACTTGTTAAGCCCAAAGTGTATAACCCTCATGTGCTACAAAATCACGAGATGAGTTCACATGTACTCTATATTATGTGTAATTGGCAACATGTAAAAGATCATTGATTATGGCACCCTCAAGATTCATTTGTTCATTTGCTTATATGAACCTTAATAAGGTATTATCCATCAAGTGTAATGACGTATCACTGGCCAATAAGAGAGGCATAGTTAGCCTCAATCTCCCAATACTACTAAATATTTTATATGGGGCTTCTCACTCAGAAAGTAGCCTAATTCTAATAGTTGAAACACATGTGAGAAAAATTCTCAAGAGATAAAAGACAACATGAAAAATAAATTTCATATGCTTTGAGGAAGTGAAGAAACATTAGCAGAATTATTCCACTCATGATTTAGAACTAGCGACGACATGCTTACACATAAAATATGGTATGGTATTTATATAGGATGCCTCCTAATTTTCAGTCTCTTGTTGCTTATATAATTATACATGCTACATGTTTTATAGCTCATTTGTTCGTATGTGATTTGCACTTTGTGGATTATTTGCTCACATATTACATACATGATAGAACACTTGCATATAGGTGTTATGTGTTTCATAGAACCTCCATTTATATACTATATATTTCATAGGACCTTGGCATATGTTATTACATGTTTTACTAGTTACTTACTACATATCACTTGTCTATATATTATATGCTTTATAGACTTTTTGCCTATATGTTATATATTTCATAACCTACTTTCTTAAGCATTACAGGCCCTATAGTTCATTTTGCACGTATCATATGCTCACTTGATCATATTTTATATATACTTGTTCATGTGTTAGTCCACTTATCTATCTGATATGGTCTCCCTAGTCACATGATTCATGTTTCATAGTTCACTTTCTTATATGACTACATGTCTTATAATTCACTTGCTTATAGGTTATATATATTTTCATAGCTTTAGTACTCACGCATTATATGTTTTATCTTTCATTTGATTAACGTGTTCTACAGCCCACTCGCAGACGTACTATATTTTTTTTATAATTCATCTACCCACACACTACATGTCTTATAGTTCATTTTCTCACATGCTACTTTATAGTGCATAAGTTCATATGCACAGATTATACATGCTTTCATTGATCACATATTTTTATAGCTTAATTGTCCATAAGTCATATATCTATTAGGTTCACACATTCATATATCAAGTGCCTTTTTGTGCTAATCTACTTATGTGTCATAAATTATATGTGACTAATTTGTTCATATGTTATCTGTCCCTCTGTGCTTATTGACTTAAGTATTAAATATGCTGGGATAAAGTTTCCCCATATCATGGTGAATCAAAAAAATTGCCAGAAAAGGTTGGGCACATACGTGAATTTTAGCACAACCCTAACACAGATAGATGGCCAAGCAGAATACTTTGTTCAAGGTGTACGGCACAAAACTTTAGAGTTTCACATTGACTACTACAAGTTCTTACAAGATTTACCTATGAAAGGGGTCATAAGATTTGGATAGAAAGAAAAGTTGAGTCCTTAATATGTTGGGCCTTAGAGAATTATACAGAGAATTGACTAGGAGGCCTATGATTTCATATGTCCATTCTATAAAAATTTGTGAGAGATTCATTAGTTATCATGTCCCTTAAAGGTATTAAAGTCACCGGAGATCTATTGTTTGAAGAATTTCCCATAGCAATTCTTGATTGTCAGGCTAGGAAGTTAAGGACTAAAGATATAGTCCCCATACTTATTCCAAGCACCAAAAAATATTATGATTCATGCTTAAATTTTTTATTCCACATGTTCCACTTGTCAAGTGAAGTAAATGAGGTAAACAATGCTATACTAAAATAGTCTTCATTGAAATACATGGCCAAGAGAGGAGTATTATAATCATATTCTCATTTCATGTGTTATATATATATTGAGATGCCCTTGTGAAGCTTGTCTATATGTATTTGTGGTTATAGTTGACTAATTTTTGGATAGTCCTATTTACAAAGAAAACTCTGGACAATTTTTTTGAAAAAATCCAAGGTTAATCAAGTCTTAAACTACACCTCTCATTTGAGGGTGAATGATACTAAGGGAGGATGATTTAATACCTCATATATTTTAATACGTATATGACTAAGTTTACATAGACAAAAATATTTAAATTTGGGATAATAAAAGGTGGTATTTGAGCTTAAAGTTTAAAGTGGCCAAGTGTATATAAGTGTTGGTTAAAGTAAAGGGATTAAGATCTGAAAAATAAATTAAAATAAGTGACGTACTTGCTTGACATATTTAATATAGTAGGTGATAAGTAGGTGCATCACCTATTTAAACTAATGGACCACTTTAAAAGGATCAAGTAGGTGTATCACCTACTTGATAAATTCTAGCCCAAGAAAGTGAAAGAAAAAAAAGAAGAATGGGCATCCCTACACCCCAAAGTCCAACAAGTTCAAAATCCAAAAAGATATATAAATTAAGAAAAATAGGTGCATCACTTACTTAACCAAAATATTGCTGAAAATGATTAAAGAAAAGACAGTTTGAAACAACTTTCTTTTAAGCCTAAGATTAGCTCATTATCTCATTATTCTTTTACAAGAATATCATATATATCTCAATCTCTCTCCTCTCATTTCAAGCAGCCGCCACAAAATTCCTCTAGGGTTCTTAAAGTTTTCCACTTTTCTTATACTAAAGGTAAGTTGATAAATCATGAGCTTAACTGAATTCAAACATAGAAGGTTATGGAAATCATGTTCTCCATGCTTAAAAGTGTAGGGTATTCCTCTCCAAGTTTGGTAGTCCCACCTTTATTTAATTGCTATGAGATTTCTCCTCTTCTTTGGTTCAAGCTGAAGGAAAGTTTAAGTTCTTTAAGAATTAGAAGTTGAGAGTGAATCTTCATCAAAAAAGGTGAAGTTACTGCCCTAATTTATTCCCTATTAATGTATAGGTTTGGGTGGAAATTTTTATACGTTTTATTGTTAAGAACTCGTGGGATGGTAATGAAAAGTCGTGTGTTCAATATTTTCTTATTGTATAATGTTTAGGGGAAATTTTACATGTGTTTTTGTTGGGCGGAGGGGAGCTCAAATTATTTTGAGAAAGGTTGTGTGAAGTATTGAGGCAAAACTAAAGGATATGGCAATAAACTATTTAATTAAAGATTGTGTGAATTTTCTGCCCGCCACATACATGCTTACTATTTATATGATGTGAAGCTCAGAAAATGCTAGGAGACCTCATGATAAGGTTGTACATTGTGTAGATGTGGTGGGAGGAAGAAGTGCGCAAAGAACACTCTTAATTAGAAGGATTACGGGCTTGCTGCTCGGCTACTATTTTGATGATTTAAAATGTGCCAGGTTGGTTGATTAGCTGCTAATATTAGTTTTATTACTTGATATTTGTTGTAGATAAAGATTATTGTATTAAAGGACAGGTCAACACTTCATAAGTTATACGAATTAACAGTGTTCATATATTGGATACATAATTTGTTCATACACTATAAAATTGCTTTAATGGTCTATTTGATCATATAATTTCATTGGCTCACATGTTTACATGTTCCTTTCATTGGATATCACTTTCATTCTATTAGGCTATAATGTCACTTCACAGAATCCTTACTTGTTTCATTATATATTTTATGCCTTTACTTGAAATGTGCACTTGTCCAAATGAGAATCTGCCCACATGCCTCATTAGTTTCAATGTTCATGTACCGTTTCACTTATTTTCGTATACTAAGTATTTAGCTACAGTATCACCTTATACAGTCCTTATCTTACATTTGATAGGTTTTTATTTGTTATGCAGATATACCCTCTTTTTAAATGTCTAAATATTCTCACTTGAATCTGCCACAATTTAATTGGTTAAGTTAAGGTGTCATATAAGTTTGATGTTATGTTTGCTTCTTATGTCATTGTTACTGCCTCAAGCATATATTCATATTTCTTCTCCTACGAGTCCATAGTTCCAAAGCTTAATAATAATTATGACCAAAGATTAAAGAAACTACATGAAGCAGTATGTATATTTATGGTTGGTATCTCAGGGGTAAAAGCCTAGTATGGATTGATCCCAATCTATATATTTATGGGTGACATCCCAGAAGTAAAAGTCTAGCATGAATTGATCCCAAATTTGTATATTTATAAGGGTGGTATCTTTGGGGTTAAATTACCTAGCATGGATCCCATCTTCTACCACTGATCAGTTGACCAATTATATTACATGCCTTACAAGGCTCATAAAGAAAATAAGAGTAAATAAAAGAATGTAATGTATATTCTTCCACAAGTGCAAGCAAAAGTGGTGTTTTATTATTATTTACACATTTGTTCACAGTAAATTATGTAAGGCATAATAGCCCAAATGTATAATGTATCATTTGACCACATGATAATGTACAATCATAAGACACTTGGAAAATAATTAGAGAGTGGAAGTGCATGACTTAGAGTTTCATAAGATACTTCTCAGCAAAAGTATATCTTAGTTGAGCACATTATTGATTCTTTCTCTTGTGCTATCTATTAGTTACTCGTTATTCTATTTGCTTTACTGAAACACCCTACAAATTTTAAGCTAAGATCTGAACCGTTCTTCATATATTATTAGACTCAAACCCGATGAATTTTCTATGTATATAAGTATTAAGATCAATTCTTATGTTTGGGAGGTGTATTAGATATGAATTAAAGTCATAAAGAACCTCTAACTCAAAGTTACGTTGAAAGTCTTTCTACCAATTTAGTTTTATGTAAGTTCTTACTAGGGTAAACTTCAAGCGATCACTGCTTCTAGAATATGAAGAGTTGGGTGTCCTAGTACCCACTAAATTAAAGATATTTGAGTTTTATTTCCAACACCATCAACCGCTTGTCAATCTGAGTTTGGAGTAAAAGGTTATGGGTATTTTAGTGAAGCACTATCAGGCTGTCAAAGACCCAACGACCATTTTTTATGGCCGTGGGAAGGGCCGACAGCCGGGGGAATTTTGACGGCCATTTTTGACATCTTATGGGAGGTCCAACGACTCGTGAGACCCCAGCCATTGGAATGGACCAGTAATTCATTTTGGCCCTCGGAACCCCATGATTTGGTCCCTACGGCCTGTGGGAGTTCTGACTGTCCATGGGAAGCATCGTTCGGTGAGTTTTTTGTACTTTTTCAGCAGTTAAATTGGGGATAGTTTGTTCTTTTACTTATGTCAGGACTTTTTCCACATTGTTTAAACACCCAACAAGGGTCATTTCTCTGAAAAACATCGATAAATCTCTAAATTATTCTCTCAAGACTCTAAGGCAAGACACCTAGGGTTTCAAGCAAGCAAGAGTATAAAAGCTCAAGCAAGAAAGTCTCTCAAGGATTTTTCCTTCAGATTTTTTCTCCAAGTCTCCACCTCCAACCTTAGGTATTCTTCTCTAAATTTTCATCTTCAGAGTTCGAGCTAGAAGTTCTTCAAGTTTCATATATGTGGGTACTCATAAAGGGTTTTCTTTCACTCTTATTCTCAAAACCTCAAGTTTTACTTTGATTTCGTAATTTATAAAGCTAGAGTTCTTACCCAATTATATAGTTCTTCTGTAAATTCATTTTCCTTATGTTATTATACAATATTGAATCCTATTTATATGGTTTTGCATGAGTTTTTACAAGTAACTCCATGATTTGAGAGCAAACCTAGCATGAAGTTACCTTATTACATGATTTCAAGCAAGATTGGATATGTTCAGATAACATGACCTTACGTATTTATGAAAATAGCATGCCTAGTTCCTCAAGTATGAATGCTAGCAAGAACATATTTTTGAACAAGGTCATGCTATACTTTTAAAGAATTATGTTTTTATGATTTGTATGATATCCTGATATTCCATCAATGCTCACGAATAATTTTCTTATAAAATAGGTCCCATGACTAGTATGACATCCGAGGATGCCATCAATGGTTATGAAAGGTTTTCTCAAAAAGCAAAGTTCATGAGTGGTATTACATTGAGGCATGCCATCCTTGATTATGGATAAGATTTGACATTCAGATATGTCACATCATATGATATGAGCGATATGATATATTTTGGGAGTAGTATTTAATACCGAGTCAATGAGAGTTCCAGATTACTCAAGTACAGAATTATATTAACAGCGTAGGTTATATTTTTGCCAATGGGATCATGATAGTGGTTCCACTCTAAACATAGTCATATATCCCGGCAGGATATAGGGCAGCTCTGCCAACTAGGATCACGAAGTTAGATTCTATGTAACTCACATAGTCTATGTCGGTTGTAACAAACTCCCCATTAAAATGACTTCAGGTTTAATAAGTGTACATGACTTTTAGCTTTTAAGTTTAGACTTACTACTTTTGTAACACTACGGAATGCGATCCAGCTTTTACACTTAAGAAATCTGAGAGTTTTGAACCTTTCAAAAATTATGAGTCCAAATCACGGACCGTGATTTGAACCATGAGTCGTGAAGTGAACCCGTGGTTCCAGTATAATTGATTTGACCTCTGGTCTGAGAACAACGAGTTAGTTATATGGACCGTGGTTCTGACTACGGGTCCATTCTATCAACTCATGGAATCAAATTAGAGGGTTGAACAGGTTCTCCTGGTTTCACAGCTAGTTTCTACAGCCCATAGTTTGAATTACAAACCGTCATGTAACTCGTAGAACTTGTTCAGAGAACTGCAAGTTTCCCAGAAGCTACGACTTGGGTCTATGACTCGTGGTCTATTTTACGGGTCCGTCCTATTGACCTGTAGTTTGGTTTCTGCAGCCTATCTTTTTGTCCAGGAACGACGGATGGAAACCACGGCCGTGGTTTGGTATACGACTCATGGAATCCATTTGTGGTCCCTGAAAGTTAACTTTTCTAGCTTTTTCCTAATTACGTCCCAAGGGTATTTTAGTTATTACCCACCCTTTTAACTCATAAATGTTATCGTTTTTACTATTTCTAGAAGGGTTTTTACCCTCATTAGCCTAAGTCCCTCCTCAAATCTTCATTCATCTCCCAAAAAAGAAAAGAACTCCTTCAAGCTCTAAGATCAAGTCTACTTTCTTTTCAATTTCAAGTGGGTTAGCTTTAATCAAGGTATGTGGGTATTCAACAATGGGTTCCTCTCACCCTTGTGCCCAAAACCCCCCAATTCTTATTCTGAATTATGAACTTGTGAAATTAGGGTTTTGATCTAAATTGGGGAAAGCTTATGAAATTAGTTTCTAAGCATCAAGTCATGGTTTCTTATGGTTTATTTATGATTTGATTAAGATTCTTTAATTGGTTTCAAAAGCCCATGCATTGAAGTTGATTTCTAGCATGATTCTATTGAATTGCATATCTTCAAGTAAAAGTTTACATGTTTAGATAACATGTCATTATGTATTTATAAAATTGCATGCCTAATTCTTCAAGTATGAATTTAAGAAGGAAAAATATGTTTTGAATTATGGCTATGCTAAGCTTCAAGAACCTATGATACGAGAATTGCATGAGGCCCGATGTGTTTTCGTGCTTTTCAACAAGATTTGGCATGAGATTATGCCACTATGAATTTATGAGCTATATGTACATATTTTAGGAGTAGTATTTAGCACCGAGCGATGAGGGTTCGATTACCCAAGTCCAAAACTACATTGCTAACGTAGGTTATGAAGTGCCCTATGGGCTTATGAGAGTGGTTCCACATCTTTATGTATGGTGTCATGTGCTTTAGCGGGCATTAAGGCAGAATTGCCAACTAGGGTTATATAGTTGGATATGGTGACTCATTCCTTGGTATGGTTCAAGTCAGTTTTGCTAACTAGGGTTATATAGTTAGATTACATGTAGCTCGCATGGTCTAATATCGGTTATAAGAAACTCCCGTATGAACATTTTGACTGTTTTAAGCTTATGATATCTATTTTGAAGTTTTGACTCTTATCTCATGTTCACCACTCAAGTTATGATATGTACCTATGATATTCCCTTTTTGCATGAACTCAATTTTAAGTATGTTTTTATCATATTCATGCATATCTCACATACTCAGTACATCCTATAGTACTGACACATATTTTGCGCTGCATCCTCTTGATGATGCAGATTCAGGTTACCTCCCTCAAACACATGGCTAGTCAGCCATCAAATCTTATTGGCGAGTCCTCTTCAGACGAGAACCAGAGTTATGATTGGTTTTATTTATGACCTTCTTTTTAGATTCATGAGTTAGTTGGGGTCTTGTCCCATCAACTCTTATTTCAGATTTAGAGGCTTCAGACATATCTAGTTGTATTCTGGATGAGTTCCTGGTAGATTTTTGGGCTATTTCAGTTATGGATTTCTATCTTCTCTCAATGTATGCTTCCACATTATTTCCTAAAGTTATCTGAGTATGCTATGGCCAAGGGTTAATCTTGGGCACTCGTATCCCGGATCCTGTGTTACGTCTAGGTGTAGCCTTGGGGCGTGAAAACTTTATGGCTTATAATTATATAACATGTTTTGAGCTTATGATTTTACTTTGAGTCATTGTACTACAGCTTTTACTACTATTGCATGATCTCAGTTTTTAAATATGATTTCAACTATATTTTATCATGATATATGCATATCTTACATACTCAGTATATTTCATAGTACTGATCGCATACCTCCTTGTGTTGCATCTTTTTGTGCTGTAGATTCAGTAGATCGCTCTCAGACTCGTGGCTAGTAGATCAACAACACATTCAGCCAACTTGATGATTCCTCCTCATTTGAAGACTGGGATTTTAGCTTTATTTTAGTATTTTGGTTCTTTCATTCAATTTTAGTATTTAGAGTTAGCTGGGGACTTGTCCTAGCAGCTCGTCAGTAGTAAAGGCTTTTAGACATAGCATCAGATATTCAGCTTAATTTAGATTGTCATTATTAATAAACTTATATTTATATAACAGATTAAGTTGCTCATCACTTCAGTTAAGCTTCTGCTCTATATGTTTATGTTCATGTTTATAGTCATGCTAATGCCAAGGGTTAGCTTAGGATCATTTGTGGTCTCAGGTACCGTATTATATCCAGGGGATAGTCTTGGAGTATGACAAACTTGGTATCAGAGCATCAGGTTAAAGAGTCATAGGATGTCTGAAAGATGCATTAAGTAGAGTTCTTTTCATAGGTGTGAAATGCCCCACACTTATGAGGAGTAGGCTATGAGATATTTTAGGAAAAACTTCACTTCTTTCATGTTCAATATCATGCGATATAGTTTACTCTATTTACCCTTATAATTAATTCCTTCCGCATTTCAGATCATGCCTTCACAAAGAAATAATGCGAGGAATGCTAATCCTCCTATTCTAGACCATAAGGTTATGAATATAGAGTTTTGTGATGCCATCCATATGTTAGATCAAGCTATGATAGCTCAGTTGAACCAGCAGGTAGAGGTCCTCACTAATGCTAATAATGAGGGAGAGAAACTGAAGAAGAGAAAAAGAAAGAATAGGAGAGCCAGAAATTGGAACCATGGCTCTAGTCAGCAGAACATCAGTAGTAGGAACAATTCATCTTTTTAGCAGAGGTCATTCAGACCAACCCCATATCAGTTAGCGTACCTGCGCTCGATTCTCAGTCTTGTCATAGTAGTGCTCAGAGGACCTTGAGGTACCCATCTTGTAGTCATTGTGGTAAGTTTTTCATTTGGGTGAGTGTTATCAGGTAATGAGGGGTTGTTTTGGCTATGGTAAGATAGGCAACAATTTAAGTAAATGCCTCTTAGCTAAGCAGGGCAACAATGGTGGTCAGCTCCTGAATTGATTTTTTTCATTGCCTAGATAACCGAATCAGAATATTCCTCTAGAAGTTAAAATGGGTATGTCACTAGATTTCTCCCTGAATGCGTCCCTAGTTCTCAGACCACTATTCATGTATGGTTGTGAGTTGTCTTATCTTAGAACAAAGAAGTGATGGAAGAGAATAATATTTGATTAGAGTGTGTATTTTGAGTTGTGTTTTATTAGGTAGGTAGTGGGATGATACAACCCTTGGTGTAGACTAAAGGGTAGTAAGTCATTGTGCTATTTATAGACCAGGTATAGGATGTAATCGAAGGGATAATAGTATGAGAGTGATAATGATAGTTTTTATAGGATTTATCTGGTAGACTTGGTATAGCTTATGCAGATATTTAAGTTGATTAACTTTTAACAAGTGTGGCGGTGCAGGTATGACACATCTGTGATCCCTAGATGAATCAGTAAATGGGTGACTATGTCATGAGGTAAAGAAAAGAGCCTTAAGCAGATATCTTGGTATTCAGAGATTCTATGGTACTATGTGTGACTAGTTTAAAATTCTTGGGTTGCTAATTATGGAGAAAGCTATGTGTATATTATACGGGGTTCTTAGAGATTAATTTAGGAGATTATAGATAGACGATGTTGAGTCTCTTAATGTTGTTTTAATTCAGTTAATTTGGATGGATATAACTTAGGGATGTGATGTTAGTAGGCAAATAAGCAAAGGTCAGATTGCTAGGTGTTAGAAGAAGTGGTTATATATGCTAGTAAGAGTATGAGTCCTATAGTGATATCCTTTGGGGTAAAAAGAAAGTTAAGAGATGTCTCTGAAGAAAGTCCTAGCAAGGGTGTTGTATCTACAAATGTAGCTTATTCGGGAGACTCTAGCATTCTTGAGTATAGTGAGACCCCGACAGTGTAAAGTAAAGTGGTTACAGCTCAGTTTAGAGAATAGATCCACAGACTAAGAACATCGGCTTTTGATCTAAGGGGGAGATGATAGGGTAAAGAACTAAGTTGGGTATTGTAACACCTTGGATTTTTAACCTAGGCTTGTGCAAGCCTTGTACAGACCATACTAAAAAAGTTTAGCCAGAATTCAAAAAGAGTTATGATGAGATAGCGATCCATCACTACTCTAGTGTATTCCTCAAACTTAAGTTATTATGACACTCTACTCATGACATACGCATTCATTCTATGACCTCATATAAGGTCCAATTACTCTATGTATACACGTGCCCACGCTCAGATTCCTAGAATAAGAAGCAACTGCTTCAGATAGAAATCACATTCTTACTCTATGATTCCATGAATTCCAGCTTTATGTCAAGAGACTTATTACATAAATCTCATCACTCACAGTATGTTCAGTTATATTCCCCCAGTCCTCAAGTTATGCCTTAATGGCTAATAACACCAGGCTATATCATGTATAAGCTCAAATCAGATCTTTTGCATGACTCGTGCTTGTGATTTCCTTGCTCTAAGCCCTATGTACATACATCCAAATTGTTTATGGGTGGTTATAACATGTATGCTCAGAATAACCCTCTATTCAGGCCTTATGTGCTCAGTATGTGAAGTATTTATGCCCTTCGCTCTCAATTCCCCAAGTCTCGTCTTAAGTGACTAAGTCTTGCTATGTATAATTCAAGATTCAACAGTATCCCTCATCCTTGTTAATGATGCTCAGTTCAGATTCAGTGTTCATAGCCAAAACTAGGCCTTTAGTTGCAGGTCAGGTATCAGAATGGCATGACTGTGGTAGGTGTAGCACTTTATGCCTCTATTTTAGGTTTGAACATGGTGAAAGCAAACAGTTAGGCTCATACCTTAGTAGTTATATGTTCTAGTTTTATATTCATAATTCGTGCTTAGCCTCCTCATCATGATTTATACGAGACTTCTTATATCATATCAGTTCAGACTTACCAGTATATGTTTCCTAAGTCCAGAAGGCTTTCCATTCAGTTTAGTCCATGATAGTAAGTTCATTTCAGAAGAGAATAGTTGAGTTGCCTTGTTTTAGTCACTCCATTCTAGCTTGACCTTCATTCGAGGATGAATAATCCCAAAGGGGAGATATTGTTATACTCCAAAAAATTCTTAGCTAAAATCCAAACCATTCTTCATATGTTGTTAAACCAAAACCTAATGAATTTTTTATGTGTCTAAGTATTAAGATCAATTCATAAGCTTAGGAGGTATATTAGATATGAATTAAAGTCATAAAGAACCTCTAGCTCAAAGTTTAGTTGAAAGCCTTTCTACCGATTTAGTTTTCATGTAAGTTCTTACTAGAGTTAACTTCAAATGATCATTGCTCCTATAATATAAAGAGTTAGTATCCTAGTACCCACCAAATTAAAGGTATTTATGTCTTCTTTCTAATGCCACTAACTGCTCATTAACCCGAGTTTGAAGAAAAAATAAATAGGCATTTTAGTATATTGCTATCAGGTTGTTGAAGACCCAACGACCATTTTCGACGATCGTGGGAGTTTCGACGGCTATTTCTTACAGCCCATGGGAGGTCCATGGACCATGAGACTCTAGACTTCAGAATGGACCAGTGATCCATTTTTTCCCTCGGAACCCCATAATTTGGTCCCCACGACTCATGGGAGTTTCGATGACCCGTGGAAAGCACCATACGGTGAGATTTCTGCACTTTTTCAGCAGTTAAGTTAGGAGAGTTTGGTCCTTTTCTTACCTCATGACTTTTTCCACATTGTTTAAACACCCAAAAAGGGTTATTTCTCAAAAAAACATTGATCAATCTCTAAATTATTCTCTCAAAATTCTAAGGCAAGACACCTAGGGTTTCAAGCAAGCAAGAGCATAGAAGCTCAAGCAAAAAAGTCTCTCAGGGGTTTTTCCTTCATATTTTTTCTCCAAGTCTCAACCTCCAACCTTAGGGATTCTACACCAAGTTTTTATCTCCAGAGTTCTAGCTAGAAGTTCTTTAAGTTTCAGGTATGTGTGTAATCAATAAGGGTTTTCTTTCACCCTTATGCCCAAAACCTCAAGTTTTACTTTGATTTCATGAATTTATAAAGCTAGAGTTCTTACTCAATTATACGATTTTTCTGTAAATTCATTTTTCTCATGTTATTATATGATTTCTAATCCTATTTATATGGTTTTGCATGAGTTTTTACAAGTACTTCTTAACTACATGATTTGAGAGCAAACCTAGCATGAATTTACCTTATTACATGATTTCAAGCAAGATTGGGTATGTTCAGATAATATGACCTCACGTATTTATGAAAATAGCATGTCTGGTTCCTCAAGTATGAATGCTAGCAAGAACATGTTTTTGAACTAAGGCCATGCTATACTTTTAAAGAATTATGTTTTCATGATTTGTATGACATTTTGATATGCCATCAATGCTCACGAACAATTTCCTTATAAAATAAGTCCCATGATTAGTATGACATCTGAGGATGTCATCAACGATTATGAACGATTTTATCAAAAGTAAAGTCTGTGAGTAGTATGACATTGAGGCATGTCATCCAGATCATGGATATGTTTGATATCCAGATATGTCACATGATATAATATGAGCGCTATGATATATTTTAGTAGTAGTATTTAGCACTGAGTCAATGAGCATTCGAGATAACCCAAGTTCAGAACTACGTTGTCAGCTAGGTTATGTTTCACCCAATAAGCTCATGATAGTGGTTCCATTCTAAACATGGTCTTATACCCCGACAAGCTATAAGACAGCTCTGTCAACTAAGGTTAAGAAGTTGGATTTCATGTATCTCACATGGTCTATGTCGATTGTAAGAAACTCCCCATTAAAATGACTTCAGTTTTAATAAATGTACATGACTCTTAGCTTTCAAGTTTAGACTTACTACTTTATGAATTATAGTTATATAATATGGTTTCAGCTTATGATTTTACTTTGAGCATTGTGCTACAGCTTTTACTACTGTTACATGATCTCAATTTTTAAGCATGCTTTCAAGTATATTTTATCATGACACATGAATATATCACATACTTAATGCATTTTATAGCGCTAATTGTATACCTCCTTGTGTTGCATTCTTTTATAATATAGATTTAGTAGATCGCTCTCATACTCGTGGCTAGTAGATCAACAACATATTCATCCAGATTGGTAAGTTCTCCTCATTCGAGGACTGAGAGTTTAGCTTCATTTTAGTATTTTGGTTCTTTCATTCAGTTTTAGTATTTAGAGTTAGCTGAGGACTTATCCTAGCAGCTCATCAGTAGTAGAGGCTTTCAGATATAGCATCAGATATTCAGCTTAATTCAAATTGTCATTCTTAAACTTATATTTATATAATAGATTAAGTTTTTCATTACTTCAGTTAAGCTTCCACTCTATATATTTATATTCATGTGTATAGTCATGCTTATGCCAAGGGTTAGCTTGGGATCACTTGTGGTCTTAGGTCCCGTGTTACGTCTAGGGGGTAGTCTCAGTGTGTGACATTTATATATCAGTACATGTTGTATATGTATTGACAACCCCTATAATTGGGGGCACTGCATCTCTACAAATACGATACATGTACACCACACAGCAGGCATTATAATTAGGTATTTTTTGTATATTCAGCTGAGCATTTGGTGAGCTTTACTTTTATCTGGAGCTAGTATGTGTCTAGTACTCTATTGGTTGTACTTATAATTATAGTTTGGGTATATCAGAGCCCTGTCCCGACCATTTGATAGTTTTATAGTCATAGATTCTATTAGAGGCTTCATAAACATTGTAAAGTTGTCATATGTATTTATAGTTTCATTGGTCATGTGTATCAGCATGGCCAGTTAGTTGGTGTTGTATATATAGTTTCTTATTAGCAATTCTATTTGCACAGTGATTCATTTGCTCATCCTAAGTCATTTGTATAGCATGTGTTCATATGGTACTTGTCTGCCTCACCCAAGCTTGGGGCATGATAGCCTTACTCTTGGAATATACCAAGATATCATCAATGAATACAATTACAAAAGAATAAAGTTATGACCAAAACACCCCATTCATCAACTCCATAAATATTGTCGAGGCATTAGTCAACCCAAAGGACATCGCCACAAACTCATAATGACCATATCGGGTCCTAAAAGTCATCTTAGGAATATTCACATCCCTAATCCTTAATTGATGTTACCCGACCTCAAGTCAATCTTCAAAAACACCAAAGTACCCTAAAGTTGATCAAACAAATCATTGATGCACATAATAGGATACTTATTTTTGATGGTCACCTTGTTTAACTACCGATAATCAATACACAGTGCATAGACCCATCCTTCTTCTTCACAAATAATACTGGAGCACCCAAGGTGAAACAGTGGGTCTAATAAAACCCTTACTCAACAAATCCTGAATCTGATCTTTCAACTCC
This sequence comes from Jaltomata sinuosa, assembly GCA_003996215.1. Lineage (NCBI taxonomy): Eukaryota > Viridiplantae > Streptophyta > Magnoliopsida > Solanales > Solanaceae > Jaltomata > Jaltomata sinuosa. Next base: position 101,594 of record QJPP01002384.1, read on the forward strand.
TTCAACTCTATCAGAGCCATCTGATAAGTCAGTAATCTACCAACTTATTGAGCCTAAATCCATGATTTATTGCTATGTTTTGAATATATTTAGAGATTCCTATGGCCTTTATTGATGTCTATGCAGGTACTTTTGATTAGTGATTAAAAATAAGGAAATGGACCCAAAAAGAGCTCAAAAGGAGTGAAGTATGGAAGGATCGGAAATGATGGAGATTCTGGCCTGAGATGCAGTGCCCGCATGACATACACAAGCTATGGTGTGGAATACACCTCTACCGCATAGATATGCAAAATTCACTGAAGAATCTGCTAAGGGATGCGGTCGTTGTGCGACGCGCACAACCCAAGGTGTGAACCGCACCTCCTTCGCATGGAGCCTGTAAAATGACCTGAAGGCACTGGTTCAACTGAAGATAATGTGCGACGTGCACATCATCATGTACGAACCGCACATCACGTCGCACACCACCTGAAGGGAAATTTTGTCCTGAATTTTAGTGATATTTTGGAAAACTATAAAAGGCCAATTTAGGCACAATTGTAAATATTCTTCAGTCCAAAACATTCTGAAGAGATTTTTACTTTGAGAAGAAGTTTTCCTCTCCAAAGAGAAGAGGGTTTGAATCCATTCTCTTGGTTAACCATTTGTGTACTCAAATTGAGCTTAGAACTTGAAATTCAGCTTGAATGAAGAGGATTTTGACTTACCCATTTGGTATATCTCTCTCCTTTGCTATGAGTGGCTAATTTCATTTGTCTAGGGATGTGTTGATAATGGGTGCTTGATAAATGGGTTTGGTTGTTGTTTATTCTTGCTTATAATTGCTTATTTGACATGGGTCTAGTAGTTTCACCAAGTTTTAATCCTAAAATTGGTGGTTACAAATATTCGTTTTCATTACTTGACTATGTTGTTGCTTGAAAGAGAATTTCATGGTTTCGGATGTGAGATTACTAGTGGAAAATTGGGACTTCATTTAGATTTGAGGCTAGAAATAGCTTATATCGATGGAATCACCCACTTAAGGGTCTAAGCAAGAGATAGTGTGACCTTTCCAAGCTAGACATTGGTTGCTTGTTGATTTAACCGATGATGCGCTAACTTGGATTATCAGATATGTGGTTGTTGATCGAGAGATAAACAATCATACCCATGACCAATGCTACTTATGTCAATAAGTGAGAATAAGTGTGAATAGGTAAATACTCTATCTCACATTAAAGCCCCAATGGATACACATCCCTAGTCGCCTACTCAGTTTATTACACCCGTTTTGCTTACTTGCTTTAAATTTGAATTGTGATTGTAGTGACAGAATTCCCAATTCCCCCAACCTTTTACTTTTGTGTTTTGAACATTTACTCTCCTTGTGAACTCATTTTGATACAATCTTTATATAGCTAGCATCAAGTCTCTATGGGTATGACCCCGAGACCTGTTGGGTACTTATAAATGTGTTTTGCTTGACGATCATCGTAACTCCATCTTCGGGGAGTACGATTTGAGCATTTATCAAAAATAGCGCCACTGCTGGGGACTTGAATTGATAGCTATTTTTGATTGTTGATTTGAAGTCACTTTGAGAGTGCTTATTTCTTTTACTTTTGTTTGTTATTTATGTTGTGATTAAGTAGGCTAACCTATGAACTAGGCTGACGAAAACAAGAGCATTAATGTGTAACGACCGGGTCCATCATTAAGGGTAGTCCAATCGTTCCAAGTTTTAGAGTTAGAAAACTCTGGGTTTGGGAGTTTGAAATTCTGAGCTAGGCTAGCCTCAGCTGGTTTTGGAGTGAGGTAGAGTCTAGGGAAATCCGGGTAAGGATTGATCCTTGTGTCTTGTTTTGAGCTAGTTTTCCACGTAGCCAAGACATAAAGGAGTCCGGGGGACTTTTCAGAATTGAATTTGGGTAAGTAGAACTCCCAGAATCGTGTTTGACGTGAAGGGGTTGTTTCGGTTTGTCAGGGAAAGCAAGTGTGTTGTAACATGTCCAAAACTGGGAGATTTCCAGATATTCTATCCGTGATGAGTGAAACAGTCTGCCGCAGCGACCTCCACTATAGCGGTGGAAAATACCGCTACAGCGATGGTCAAGGCGGTCAACACCCACTTAAGACCGCTATAGCGGAAGTCGTCTGCTATAGCGGGACTGCTATAGTGGAGCAGGGACCGCAATAGTGGGCCGACGGGTTTTTAATGCAGAAACTTCCCTAAAATAGTTCAATTTTCTGCAATTCATTTTGGGAGAGGGGCTAGGCAATTCCAGGCGTTTTTCTTCTTTTTTCTGTCGAAATTCTTCCCTAAGGTAAGGTTTTTATTCCTTAATCTTGGTATTACATTTCCTATGCGGTAGAATTGCTAGGAGTGGATTTGGAGAAAGGTTGGAATAACTTAGGAATGGTAGAATTCGGGGAAGGAAGGGGGTTCCAAGCATGTATGTTCTTGAGTATTTATAAAAGTATATTTTTATGATCATAGGTTGGTTAATTCTCTATTTTATCCATAAAAATGATAGAAGTAGGTGAATTAACGGTGGAAAGCCCGGGAAAAGGGTTGGATGATCATGGGTGGCCTGGGGTTTGGGGATTTGGGGATTTGGTGTAATCTGGGTACTGTGCAGGCCTTGTGTGTTAATTGTATGTACTTGTGTGTTATTTTAGACCAAGAATGAGAAAGGAATCCGGAACACAAGAAAGCTCGGGTTAAATAGAGCTTGGATCATTTCGAGGTAGGTGATGGCTTAAGATTTCTGTGAATGTTGTATATTCTTGTACTCATATCTAAGTGATTGTATGAATTACATTGCTTAGGGAAGTTCTGTAGAATGTCTAAGGTTCCTGCTTTACAGTCTGTGATTTGAACGATATTTGCTTGTTGGTTTACAAGTTGTGTGTTCATGCATTTAACTGTGGATTATTGACATTCGGTTGGCTCGGAACCACGCCTGGTACGGGTATAACAAATAGTTGACATGAGTACCACACCTGGTACGGGTATAACAATTGGTTGGCACGGGTACCATGCTTGGTACGGGTTTACTTTTGTTGCATCATTGCACTGTTATTATTGTGTTGTATTGATTGATATTGGTTCCGTGAGTGGACCGGGATGCTTATTGAAATGTGTTATTGGTTTGGTGGTCCTTGAGAGGCCGGGGAAATTCTAGTTAAATGTTGTGTTGGTCTTGGTTTAGGCTGGGTTGTTCATTGACATTTGTGTTGGTCCTTGTTTAGGCCGGGTTGATTCCAGGTACATGTGTGTAGTCTAGAGGGGATCCCAGGATGGTTCCGGGCTAGACAGAAAGGTATAGTTAATTTTTATTTGGTTGTGGCTTAGAGTTAGGTGGTGGATTTCATGCGGGAAAAGGCTAAGTAGAGACTGGTAGTCTAGGTGTGTGTGGCTATTGTGCATGTTTTCCATACCTTCTACTTTATATTATTGTACTGCTTATACACTGTTTATTTAGAAACTGGCTGATAATCCTACTAGTACATAGCGGTGGTGTACTGATACTGCACTTGCTTTTCTTTTGATGAGTACAAGAAATCTTCCAGCGACTGAGATGCGACCTCATCTTTAGCACCGACAATTTCTGACTTCAAGGGTGAGCTGTTTGATCAAGCTACCTTGGGCTTATTTTTAGAGTTGCAGTCCACTTGTTTCAGACTTGAAACTATTTCGTATTTTCTTTTGGGGTTGCATTCCCGTATTCTAGATATTGGTAGTGATGTTTGGTAAAGCGACTTTCAGTTCCTAGGCAGGATTTTCCGCATATTATATTAAAGCTTTAGTTTTGCATTGTTTAATTGCTAGTTTGCTTTCTGTTTGCTGGTTTTAGGCTTTTAATCTAGGAAAAGGGTTGAACTCTACTGGTTCACCCATCCAGGAGTTAGGTGGGTGCCACTCACGATGGCATGGGTCATGACATGATGGCTTCATGGAGGTTGATAAGGCTGAACCTATGATGCAAGGGGGTATGGGTGCAATCCGCCTACCCCCCACGGTGGGAAATGTTTTTTTTCATGTGACTAGCACCATACTCCACTTAATCCAAATGAAGGGCCTATTTGGTGGAGCAGCACATGAACATGCCAACCGACATATTCGGAATTTTGTGGAGATTTTCCAACCATTCATTTTTCAACATATCTCCCAAGAGTCCATCCGATTATGTCTATTCCCTTTTTCCTTGATGGGGGAAGCCACGACGTGGTTGGAAGAGTTGCTGGATGACTCTATCACATCTTGGGCTGAGTTGGTTGAGGCATTTATATCGAGATTCTTTCCTCCATCTCGAATGATGAAGCTAAGAGATAAGATTACCAACTTTACACAACTCCCGGATGAGCCTCTCCATGAGGTTTGGTTAAGGTTCAAAAAGAAGCTTCTCTTGTGTCCGAACCATGAGTTGTCGAACAACGTATTGCTACAAAGCTTCTATCCGTCGTTAAACTCTCTAAATAAGTCAGTGGCTGACAACCTTGGAGGTGGAACCTTCATGGACTTAGAATTTCCCATTGCCTCGACTTTGTTAGAGCGAATGACCAAAACCAACCAAGCTTGGCATACGAGAGAAGTGGATGTGCCAACTTCGAAAGGACCCTCATCTATCTTGGTTAATGAAATGAGGAAGAAGGATGAGGAGCGAGATCAAACAATGGCAAAAATGATGACACAAATTGATTTGATGGCCAAGCATGTAATGGGAGCTGGTGGTGCTAAGACGGTGAATGTTGTGAGTACACCAGAAATCAAAGCGAGTGATGATGAGCTGATGACAGTTGTTAATGGTAAACTGTGCTTTGTGTCGGTGGGTTCTTATCCCAAGTATTATTGCCCAAGGAAGGAGAACCAAGGTTGGATAAGAGACAAGGAAAGGGATGGAAGTTCGAGGGATAGAGACAAAGATGGTGATCATTTCAATCATCGGAGCTCAAATCCCTATATACCTCTGAACAAGGCGGACTATTTCTACCAACCGGGCACAAGCAACCCCTGTCATTCCAAGCTAGAGGACATGTTGTCCTTGGTTCTCAAAAAGGTGGATACGAAAAACACTAGAGTGAGTGAGCTAAAGAGTAAGGCAGGCAACGGAACCGGGAGGTACCGGTACCGGTTCCGGACCGTCCCGGTCCATTACCGGTCCGGTTCCGGTCCGGTGGACTCCGGTTCCGTCCGGTTGAGGGGTGGGACGGAAGGGGTAACGGGACGGAAGGGGGGTAGTTACCGGATCGTCGGTCCGTCCCGGTACCGGTCCGGTCCGGTCCGGTTCGATCCGGTGGACGGTTTTCAAATTATTTTTATTTTTTTTTAAAAAAAAAAAATAGCCGTTGGGTAGCCGTTGGCAACGGCCAGTGGGCCCCACCCAACGGCTATAACAGCCAAACAGCCCCCCAAAACACCCCCCTACCCCCCAAACTTTTTTTAATACCCCAAAGTTTTTAAAAATACATTTTAGTCCTAAATTTTAACTATAAAAACCCCCCACCCCTTCATTATTTATTACACAAAATTTCTTCTTCTTCATCTACTCTCTCAACTCTCAATCTTCTACTCTTCTACTCTCTATTCTCTAATAGTCTCTATTAAATTGTTAATTTTATTTGTTGGATTATTTTGGAGCAATTTTCAAGCTTCAAGTTTCATCTATCAATTTCGGCTTTTGGTTATACACGTCTGTTTTTACGCAGACGTTTGGTACATTCGTTCCAACTTTCATCTCTTTACTTGTTTATTTTTTTGCATTTAATTTTTGTATTTATTTATTTGCTTACTATTAATATTTTAATATGGAATCCGGTGATAAAAATGTTGGCCAAGGTAAAAAAATACTTTTTGGTAGATTGACTTATGCAGTAACCGGAAAAACTAAAGTCGGTAGTTCTTCTAAATCCAAATCTAAAACTAGACAACAACCTGAATTAAGAATAAATACGGATGATTTTATACATGTTGATGAAACTCCTTTTAATATTGATAGAAATACTCAATTAGATCATGAATTTTTACAGACAAGGTTTGGTAATTTTAATGAAGAGCTAGATGAAGAAGTAGAATATGATAATGAATATGATGGTAATGATACTTATGATGATGATGAAACAGAGCCGCCTACGGCTACTAGCCCCACTCCTGCTCCCGCTCCCACTCCCCCTCCCCTTGTACATCCTACTAGGGCTAAGCCAAAGGCTGAACGTCCTAAAAAATATGTTGTGTGGCAATTTATAATTCAAAGTGATGATAAAACTAAAGCTATTTGTAAAGTATGTAAATATATTTTGAATCATAAAACTACGAGAAAGTCGGGTGGGACGGGACATTTAAGAAATCATTTACTGGGATGTTGTAAAAATGAATTTTTGCAAGCTCAGGCTATAGCCGATGCAAAAAAATATGGTACTCCCCTTCCCGATGCATCTGTAGGAGTAGGGGCCTCTAACATGATCCAATCACAGTTAAACCCTTCTAATGTTGCTAGCCCTAGTACACATCGCAGTTATAGTAGAGAAAGAGATCTTGAAGAATTAGCTAAAATGATTGTTCTTTGTGGCTTGCCTTTTAGTTTTGCTGAAAATCCCGGTTTTGTTCATTATATTCAAATAGTGTATAATCCTTCTTTCACAGGTTTTTCAAGAAATACTATTAAAAAAGCTATTTTTGATTATCAAGGACAACATGTACAATATCTTCGTTGTTTATTTAACTATAATACTTGTAGAATGGCTATCACTTCTGATATGGGTCGTAGTCCTAATGGTAACGATTATTTCACTATTACTGGTCATTGGATTGATGAAAATTGGAACATGCAAAAAAGAATTTTAGGTTATAAATGTTGTGAAATGCTGAAAACCGGTAGTTACATAGCTCAAACTATTATAGATGTTTTACAATTTTATGGAATTTGTAATAAAGTAATTAGTGTCACCCTTGATAATGCTTCTAATAATACAAATGCTGTTGATAAACTAAAACCGGCAATTTGCCCTATTTATATTGACGGTTTTCATATTAGGTGTGCTGCACACATATATAATTTAATTGTTAGAGATGGTGTAGCAATGTATAATAATGGTTGTATAAAATGTGAAGCTGCATGCCATTTTATTTTTAAATGTCAAGTAAAGTCTAGGCGTGTAGAGTTTGAAAATCGGTGTCGTGAATTAGAACTCCCCCCTAGAAAAATTCCAAAAACTGTGTCTACTAGATGGAATTCTTTATATGAAATGCTTAAAGTTGCTTATGAATATAGAAAGCCTTTACAAATGGTTTGGAATGCTCACAATTCAGATATTGATTATAGAATTACTGACACTGATTGGAAAGAAGTATATGAACTTAAAGAATTTTTAAAAGTTTTTTATTTAGCTACAAAACAAATATCTGGACTTTATTATCCAACTATTTGTTCAGTTTTTCCAGATATATGTGCTATTTCTGTTAAATTTTTTCAATACAAAAATATTCCACGGTTTAAAGATTCTATTAATGCAATGATTAAAAAATTTAGAAAATATTTTATTCCTATTCCTCAAATTTATTTAACTGCTTGTTTATTAAACCCAACTTACAAAGAAATAGGTGCATTACGAATGGTTGAAAGAATATATTCTAATTTAGATATTTTAGAGATTATATATCAACAAAGTATCCAAGGTGACGAAGTTGCCGAAGAGGACAAATTACCTAGTTTGTCCGATGTTAAAGATAGCATAAGAATTGAAGCTAGAAAATTGTATGACTTATATAATTCTAGTAGAATAAATGATGAAGTACATAATGTAGAACCTTCAAGTTCTAGGCGTAGATATTCAAATGAAGATGATATTGATGATATGATGGAAAATTATTTTGGACTTACTTCTAATGAAAGGAATGATTTTGATAAATATCTTAATCAGGGAATGGAAAGCATTAAGGATGCACAAGGCAAACCTCAACTTTTGGAATGGTGAAAGACTCGCGGCAAGTCATTTCCAAAACGTCAACCGGTGGTTCGAGATTTGCTAGCTATTCAAGCATCTTCAGTAGCTTCGGAGGGCGCTTTTAGTGCAGCAAGATATCAAATTGGGGAGCATAGGTATTCATTAGCATCAGACAGCTTGGAGATATCGGTATTGTTTAGAGATTGGATCAATGCCGAGCGAAGGAATTATGGGCGTCCTAGTTTACCTGTCCAATTTGAATATGATATAGATAATATTTTGGTAAATTCTAGTGAAGACGGCATGGATGCATTGGAGGATCAAGCACAACAACCACTTCCAGAAAATGTTACGAGGGAATTGTTAGAAACTCTACGTCAAGACTATTTTCAAGGATTCAAATATTAGTATGATAGTTCGAGGCCTAATTCAAACAGAACCCTTCCTAGAAGGTGGCTGCGTAGATTAGGTTCTCTTCTAATATTTGTAATACAAATTGTATTATTTAATTTTTATGAATAAAATTATAGGCTATTCGCCTTAAATTTTTTTAATTATTGTCTTCAATTTAATACAAGTCTTTTTTATATATTTCAATTTTTAAATGTTTCAAACTTAAGTTACAATTTGAAATTTAAAAAAGTTGTTTTACAAATGATAGTTTAAAAAGTTTCAAACTTAAGTAAGTAAGTTATTAACTTAAGACTTAAGACTTAAAAGTTTAAAAAGATTTTAAGAGTTTAAAATTTGAAATTTAAAGTTTTAAACTTTTAGAGTTTAAAATTTAAACTCTAAAAAAAATCTAATTTATTAAGTTATACTTTTAAAAGAAATATAAAATAACTTATATATTTTGAAACTTTTTCAATTATAAATAACCGAATTTTAATTTAATTAAAATTTTTTAAAAAAAAAGACCGGGACCCGGTATACCGGACCGGTCCCGGTCCGGTCCGGTCCCGGTAGGTACCGGTCCGGGACGAACAAGGGAAAAAATCCCGGTTGTACCGGTACCGGTACCGTCCCAGTTCCCGGCCAACCGGCGGAAGGATGCGCTGGTACCGGTCCGGTTCCGGTTAATACCGATCCGGTACTACCGGTGTCGGTGCCGGTGCCCCCCTACTAAAGAGTGAAGTTTCAACACTTCACCAAACCGTGAGCTCCCACTCAGCCTCGATCAAGCATCTTGAGGCCCAAATGAACCACCTCTCAAGCCAAATGAACCTGAGGATGAAGGGGACACTGCCTAATGATACCATCACCAATCCAAAGAACAAGTTATTTGAGGTAGCATCATCGAGCCGCAACGTTAAATAAAGCGCTGCTTGCGAGGCAACCTAAGTTTCTTTACTTTGTTTTTGGTTATCTTTTGTTGTTTTTGGTGTATTTATAGGGAATGCATGGAGTAGAAACATGGACAAGTGAAAACATGGGCTTTACGGAGGACTATGTAGACCGCACAAGCAATTGTGTGTTTCGCACAGCTCATCGTATGCCAAAAATAGAGTGCCTAGAAGGAATTTGAAAAATTAGAGGTGATGTGCGCTGGGCCGTGCGGTCCGCACGAGCCTAAGTGCACGTCGCACCTCCATTGCATGACAGACCAGAAACCTGGACAAACCCAGGGGATAAAAAGGGCAATGTGCGAAATGCCATGCGGTCCGCACCAAGGCTGGTGCGAATCGCATGTCGCGGTGCACAAGAGGTAAATTTGAATTTCAATTGACCTAACCCATTGACCGAACCGACCCGGAGATGACCCGGTCGACTTTTCTTTTTCTTTTTCTTCTTAAAACTGCCTCTTTCACCACCTTTACCATAATTTCTCTTTAACTTCTTAATTTCTCTCTCAAAATTCTCTCTAAATCCCTCAAACTTCCCCAAAATCTTCTCCTCCTCTCACCCAACCATCTCCACTGCTCTGCCACAATCGCCGCCATTAGTTTCTCCGGGCGAGTTGATTGGGTCACCATTATTGCACTACAAAAGCTTTAATTTTCACTTCTCTCTGCCTAATCTTCACTTATGGTAAGTTCCCTGGCGTTAAATACTCATTTTTATGAAGGTTGGGAACTCATATTGTGAAGCATGCTTAGTAGAATTGCCATGTTGATTTTTGGGTGAGATTCGAAAATTTTGGGTCCCCAATTTTGAGTTGTATTGATGATTTTGCTTACTTTCAACTTGGTAGAACTTGAATTGTGTTAATGCATATTGATTGGTAATGAATTTTAGCCTTGAAATCTGAGTTTGGGGTGAAGTCTGAGTAACCCACTTGTTATTGATGAATGGTTTGGCCCGATGATAGATTGGGTGATGTCGTTCTTAAGGGAAAATCGTCATTAGTCACAAGGTTTTTGTTGAAAATCGATTATGAGGGCTGAATTTTGTTACTTGTATGCCCATGATTCTTTGTTACAAATTATCTTTGAGTGTATGATCTTGTGCGGGGAGGGTTTAATTGTTGCTAAGTTTGTTGGTGACCATTGTTGCAAGTAAGGGCTTGATGTTCCCGATGATAGATGGGGTAACGTCCATCTTAAGGGAAGTCGTTAAGTCTTTTTCTTTCTTGATGTTGTCAATGGAAATCCGGAGAAGTCTGAGTACCTAGATGTTTATGGTTATGATATCCCTTGCCCCCTTCTTTAACTGTTGTTGGTTTGTTGCGTAGTGCAAAGTGCCTAAGTACATCTTGCTCTATGGATCACGTGCATAATTCACAAGGGCACAAGGAACCAAAAATTTTAATTATGCCTTGGTGCGTTTTGCATGTGATGCATAGATCTTGATGTGCGAGTCGCACAAGACATCGCACCATGCTCAAAAAGATAGCCAGCTCACTATTTCGAGGGGCGAAGCATAGTGCAATATGCACTTTGGTTAGTGCGGACCGCACCAGCTTCGCACCTCAATGAAAAAAAAATCCCTGTAGGATTCTGTTAGCTTGTTCCATAGCACATGCAATGCGCACTCCTTTTGGTGCATTTCGCATGTGGTCTGCACAAGCCACCAGTCACCTACTTTGTTTTTCTAGTCCATTGCATTCCAATTCTTTTTAGTTTGATAACTTCTTTTTAGAATTTTTGTTTTGTTTTGGCTCACAATCTCTAGATGCAGAATATGTCTTCTAACAGGGGTAACGCCGAGAGGAGTTCACAATGGCCAACGGCTCCCTCCTTCTCCAACCTACCTCAAAAGGGAAAAAGAAAATCTCATCTTCCCGTAACCAAGTCTCAGAGGAGGAGAGGATTTGGTTTGGAATGGAGGGCATGAAAGTAATGGAGAGGATTTGGTTTGGAATGGAGGGCATGAAAGTAATTTATGATCGTGATATTGGTAGGTCCTTCAATACGGAGCAAAGATTTAACCTGGATGCAGTGGGGGACAACCTAGCCAACATCCCCACTCAGTTCGCCAACCGACAGTGGCAACCATTTCAGGAGGTACCCAGAAATTACTACAAAGATTTGGTCCGGGAGTTCTTTGCCTCATACCAGGCCACACAAGATGCTAAAGGCTACAAAAGGGATTGTGAAACATTTCCCGCATTGGACTCGATCTTTGTTTGAGGTAAAGAAATCAAAATCACCCTAGCTGCGATTAATGCTATCTATTGGAGCACCCCCATTGAAATAGCCCCTGAGCTCATGGCTAAGCTACTTTTCAAGCGAAACCTCTCGAATGGGTGGCTCATATCATTGCTCTTGATGAACCTCTCTGGGCTACTTTAGGGTGTGACATTCCACGTCAGACTTTGAACTTTGAGGCGCGCCTATGGTATGATTTTATCCGCTCCCGCTTCATGCCTTCTTAGAATGACAAAAAGGTCACGCATGATGGGGCCATTATAATAGCTGCAATCATGGTGGGGGGATCATATTAATGTTGGTGAGGTCATCACTTTGGTGATTAAAAGGAAGGCTCGTAAGGGTGGTGATGCATTCCCTTTTCCAGTGCTAATTAGTAAACTTTGTGCACAAGATGGAATTCCTTACTTCGATTATGATGCCTCTATCCCAGCCATTGGTGTGCTAGATCTTGATAAGAAAACTGATCGGGATGCTCCTCATTTCAAAAGGTGTAGGGAAGAGTTTTTGGTGGAAGATGAGGATGATGACTTTGATATTGCACTACATGCCTCCTATCCTTCTCATCCTGCCTCATAAATGCATACACACACACCCACTGCCAATGCATCCAGAGAGAAAATATCTAAAAATGGGCTCCAAGATATGATTGACAAAACATACAACCACGCTAGGCAGTTGAGAGATTTGTCAAATGACCTACTAGGATTGATTGAGAGAGTAGTGAAGAAGGCCATCAAAGAAGTCGTGGAGAAGGTTTCCTCTCTTTGCAAAAGGGTGGATGTTTTGTGAAAATTCTATCAATACACTCTGGAGAGACCTTAACAAAGCAAAAATTAAAGACCCAGTGGAGGAGGCAGATTTGAATACCTTACCTCAACCTCGCACCATTCCTGGCCCACTAGATAATTTGTTGGCGCCCATGTCTGATAAAGAGGAGGAGTCACCCGGTGATGAGGGAGCAGCTGACAATGATGATGATGAGGCATAATCCTCCAGTGAGTTCACCCTTCTTTCCCTTGCGCTACTAGCATTGAGGGCAATGCTTCTTTTATGGGGAGGGGGTGTATTTACTTGCTTTACTTTGGTGCCTGTGATTGGGCTTGAGATAGTATTTTTATTTCCCTTGCCGGGCCTTGTTGACATTTTAGTTCTGCTAGATTTGATTTGGCCCTTGTCGGGCATATTTTGCATTATTGTGATGCTTATTGCCCTTGTCGAGCCTTTTTCTTATGCTTTTGTTTTGAGCATATTTGCGCCCTCGTCGGGCTTGATTTTGTTGTTAAAATTGTGTTGTCGGGTTGGTCTTACATGTCCCACTGTCTTACTACCCATGCTTTACAAATGCACTAAAGTCCTATGTCGAGGCTTGTTCTTAAATCACGAGCACGCAATATGGATATCGCCTTGTTAATAGTAGTTTAGCAATAAACTTCGAGGGTTTTTTTAATAGCACGGTTCTTTCCCAAGGAGTAAAAGTTTTCTTTATCTTTCTTTTTCTTTTGTTTTTGTGTCAAACCGGGTTGATATTTCCCTTTGATAGATTGAGAGGAGGTGACTTTCTTAAGGGAAAATGCCAAGTTCTAGTTTTAAATTGAGTCCATAGTTGCTTGTCTCGAATTGGGCCCACCGAAAAAAAATCTTGGCATATTGTTTTTAAAAATAAAAGGAAGAAGGGAAATGAATTTATTGAGAAAAAGCATTCTCTTTCATGACTTGCACACTCTCGCTTTGGCTTGATTGACTCACAGACGAGTGTGTAATGAACTCGGAATAGCTTGTCAAAAATTATTTGCCCCAATTGATTTTGAGACTAATGAAAGAAGTCTTGTGGCATGATGCCTTGTGTGGTGAGGTTGTACCTTGATTCTTGTGCATGCGTGTCATCTATAACTTGCCCTAACCCAAATGACTTCCCATGACATCAATCCTAGTGAACCCCTTTGAGCTTGTAACTGTCCTTTTGCACCTTGTTAACACCTTAACCTTTTTGAATCTCTATCTTGGCACCCGTCCTCCCTGATTGATTGAAAGTGAAATGTAGGCTAAAGCCTAAGTTTGGGGGGGAAATGAAAAGATAACATAGACAAATGCCTAAGTTTGAGGGTGTATGTGATCAAATGAAGAGAAGAAAAGGAATGCACTTCAAATGCAAGGTAGCACCTTAGGTTTGAATTGAAAATTGTTCCAAAAGTCAATCCAATGAGCAAAAATGAAAGTAAAAAATAGGTGCTACCAAATAAAGGTGATACAAGGAGTTGAAAGATCATGATTGAAAAGGAGAAGCTTGGGTTGTGTGAGGGAGAAATAAGGTGAAGTTGAAATTTGAAAATGTGAGCGGTGTTCGAAATGAGAACAAAGAGCATTAGGGAGGTGTAGTCACTTGAACCAAATGAACTCCTCACCTTATCCCTAGCCAACATCGTAACCTACAAGTCCTTGGTGATTTCGAGCTTGGCTACCCTATATTAGTGGCAATTTACATGAAGGGCAAGCCTATAATTCGATGCATATGCACTTGAACTTCCTTGAGAGAGCGAGAGTCTTCTTAGTTCTCCTATAATCCTGTTTTTTTGAGAACTGATTGATTGTGAGTGGGATTCTCTCTTGTAGTGAGTGGCATCATGCACTCGAATTTAAACATGAAGTCTCTATCTCAATTAAGAGGAATGAATGAGATAAGTTGTGTGGAAAATCTTGAGGCAAACCTTGATGGTCTATGCCAAAGACTTGAGAAACTTAAATGTCTTATTTTAAATGACAAAATTCCCTTGGTTTTGAATGAGAAATGAAGTCCTTTTGGAAAAGGTTTTGAAATGACCAATTGTCTTGATATTGTGGTGGTCCAAAGTGAGATGAGCATCGTAGTTGAGTCTTTTGTGCCTTGATTGAGTCTAGAGCATAATTCATTCCTTGCCTTGTGAGTATCTTGCTTGAGGAAAAGCAATAGTTTAAGTTTGGGGGTTTGATAAGTCGGTAATCTACCAACTTATTGAGCCTAAATCGATGAATTATTGCTATGTTTTGAATAGATTTAGAGGTTCTTATGGCCTTTATTGATGTCTATGCAGGTACTTTTGATTAGTGATAAAAAACAAGAAAATAGACCCAAAAAGAGATCAAAAGAAGTGAAGTGTGGAAGTATCGGAAAAGATGGAGATTCTAGCCTGAGATGCGGTGCCCGTGTGACACGCACAAGTTGTGGTGCGGAACGCACCTCTACCACATGGATATGCAAAATTCACTGAAGAATTTTCTAAGGGGTGCGGTCGATGTGCGACGCGCACAAGCCAAGATGCAAGCCACACCTCCTTCGTATGGAGCTTCTAAAATGACCTGAAGGCACTGGTTCAACTGAAGACTGTATGCGATGTGCACATCACGATATGCAAATTGCACGTCGCGTTGCACACCACCCGAAGGGCAATTTTGTCCTGAATTTTAGTGATGTTTTCGGAAACTATAAAAGGCCAATTTAGGCACAATTGTAAACATTTTTTGGTCCAAAATATTCTGAAGAGCTTTTCACTTTGAGAACATGTTTTCCTATCCAAAGAGAAGAGGGTTTGAATCCATTCTCTTGGTTAACCATTTGTGTACTCAAATTGAGCTTAGAACTTGAAATTCAGCTTGAATGAAGAGAATTTTGACTTACCCATTTGGTATATCTCTCTCTTTTGCTATGAGTGATTGATTTTATTTGTCTAGGGATGTGTTGATAATGGGTGCTTGACAAATGGGTTTGGGTGTTGTTTATTCTTGCTTATAATTGCTTATTTGACATGGGTCTAGTAGTTTCACCAAGTTTTAATCCTAAAATTAGTGGTTGCAAATATTAATTTTCATTACTTGACTATGTTGTTGCTTGAAAGAGAATTTCATGGTTTCGGATGTGAGCTTACTAGTGGGAACTTGGGACTCCATTCAGATTTGAGGCTAGAAATAGCTCATATCGACGGAATCACCCACTTAAAAGTCTAAGCTAGAGATAGTATGACATCCCCAAGCTAGACATTGGTTGCTTGTTGATTTAACCGATGATGCTCTAACTGGGATTATCGGATATGTGGTTGTTGATCGAGAGATAAACAACCATACCCATGACCAATGCTACTTATGTCAATAAGCGAGAATAAGTGTGAATAGATAAACACCCTATCCCACATTAAAGCCCCATTGGATAGACATCCCTAGTCACCATTCGTTTTACTTACTTGCTTTAAATTTTAATTGTGATTGTAGTGACAGAATTCCAATTCCCCCAATCTTTTACTTTTGTGTTTTGAACATTTACTCTCCTTGTGAACTCATTTTGATACAATCTTTATATAGCTAGCATCAAGTCTCTGTGGATATGAACCCGACACCTGTTGGGTACTTATAAATGTGTTTTGCATGATGATCGTCGTGCCTCTATCTTTGAGGAGTACGATTTGAGCGTTTATCACCATCCTATAAGGAGTAATGGAAATGGGCTTAGTACCGGCTCCAAGTCAATAGAAAAATTAATATCCCTATTAAGGGGAACACCTAGAAGATCCATAGAACACACATCCATGAACTCTCTAACCACCCTCGCTGACTTCAAGGAAGGCGTGCTAGCACTAGTATCATGCACAAATGCCATATAAGAAAGATACCTCTTCTCAACCATTCATTGAGCTTGAAGAAAATAAATAACACTCTTAGGATACGAATCCTAAGTACCCTTCCACTCCAGTCTCGGTACACCCGGCATAATCAAAGTAATTATCTTGGCACGACAATCAAAAATAGCATAATACAGAGAGAGTCAATCCATATCCAAAATAATATCAAAATCTATCATATCTAGAAAAATCAAATCCACCCAAATGTCATACTCGAAAAGAGTCATAACACAGGATCAGTACACTCGATCCACTACTAAAGAATCACTTACTAGGGTGACAATGCAAGTAGGCATAACAAGGGACTCACACATCATATCAATACCCAAAGAAAAATACACAGACACATATGAATAAGTAGAACCAGGATCAAATAGTACTAATGCAGGCCGCTGAAAAACTAGGATGATACGTGTAATAACTGCATTAGAGGCCTCTTCCTCGAGTGTAATTGGAAAGGCATAACACTGACCACATCCACCCTCAAACTGAATATACCCATGACCACCACTACGAGCCATTTGGAATCCACCCCTAGCACCCTGAGATCTACCTCTACCACCCTGTGTACCTCCCCTAACCACTGGTTTCGGTGCTTGATAAATCTGAATCTGATAAACTTGTTATGGATGACCCTGCCTACACCTGGGGTACTCTCAAGCGTAATGGTCAAGATCTCAATAATCAAAACATCCACTAGTATAGCAGGATGATAAGATAGCCCAGATGAACCAGACCACCCACCATAACCTGAAAACTAAGAATGAGAACCTCTGGATATCTGACCCAAACTCTGACCACTCAGAACACTTAACCCAAAATAACAACTATCAGAAATCTATAATGCTATCTGAACTTATATGTTATACTGATAATGCTAACCTCTACTTGAAGAGTCTCTGCCCCAATATAATAAACCACTAAAATTATCATGACTACGAACCCTCTTGCCTCTACCTCCATAGGCATCCCGATGGATGTCCTCAATACTCCTAGCATGATTCACCATCTGCTGAAAGGTGTCTCTAGTAGTCACTAACTATGTTTTATCCAGATGCAGTGGACTAATCAATCCCTTCACAAACTTTCTAATCCACTCCTCCTCTAATGAAATACTCAGTAAGGCATACTTAGACAGGTCATGAAACCTTATCTAATACTTAGTAACCGTCATAGTACCCTACTTTAAGTTATCAAACATATCTCTCACACTCTCCCTTAAACTACGAGGCACATACTTCCTAAGAAAGGCCTCAGAGAATTGTGCCCAAGTCATAGGAGGTGAATCTGCTAGCCTACAACCAAGATACAATCTCTACCACTGCTTTGCTACCCCTACCATCTGAAAAGTAGTGTAATACACACCATGAGACTCAACCAACCCATGATTATGCAATCTCTCCTGGAAACTAACCAAGAACTCATAAGCATTCTCACTAAGAGCACTTGTAAACTTGGGAGAACCCAATCTCATGAATATGTCAAACATCTTCTGCTCCTCAGCTGTCATCACTAGCCTAGTCATTACCGATGGAGCAACAAGTCTGACTGGCAAAGTATCAGCACGGGGAGCCTGAACAATAGCATTTATGCTCTAAGAGTCTGAAAACCCTAAACACATACCCTCTTAGGAGGATGAACCCCATCTCTAGTATGTGATCCATCATGAGTGACAGGTAGAGCTCTTATCTGAGCCATACCCTCCATGAAACTCAAAATCCAAACTATATTATCTTGTAACACTAGGTGTCTATAAAACCCTATAGAATCTGAGCTGACCCCACTCCCTTTGGTTGATAAGCCACATCCCCATACTCAATCTCTAGCTTAGGAGATTCTGCCTTGGCATGATCCTGAGTTGGTGTGCACCACGTGCTCTACCTCTACCAAAACCTTGACCCATGCCTCAACCCCTAACTGGAGATTTAGAAGCAAGTGCAGGCAGACCATCATCAATAGCAGCAGACCTAGTCCTCACCATCTATTACGAGAATAAAATGCATGGTTTAGAGCTCAAGGAATGAACAAGTCACACGATAAGGAGTCAAGGAATAAAAAATTTCTAAGAATGTCCCATAGCCTATTGAAAATAGACATGGACGTTATTATACCGATTTGCAAAACTCTACTAGACATTTTCTCTTGTACTCATGAAACTGGTGAACCTAGCTCTGATACTAACTTGTCACTACCCAAAATACTATGGGTTATGATGGAACCTACCTCAACCCAACCGTGATAGGTAAGCCAAATTCAACAAACACAACCAACTCAAAGTAAGGTAAAAGTAAAACATTGATATATATATATATATATATATATATATATATATATATATATATAAATAACCCCAAACATCCTCAAACTAAAAAGAAAGTACTCAATTATCACAATTACAAGATCGACCTCTATAACCAAGTGTCAAAACTGAACTACAAAGTTGTTTATAAAGTAAATACAATAGAAATAAAAGATAGATAAAATTGGGACAATCTCCAAACATTTGTACTTACTACAGCTTCGAAAGAAGCAATACCACATTATCACTAGCCATGGGGACCGCTCATACCGAGACCTGAATTAGAAGGATCTAGAAAAGTAGAGATGTGTACAGTACACTTATACTCAGTAGGAATCATAGATCGACTGAGCTTACGCAGATACTATAACAGATAAAGGATACTAAAAATAATTCTGCATGCAGAAAAGTTTCAACAGTTCAATATAAATGACAACACAATATGTCTCAATTACAATAATAATTTAAATGATAATACAATGCAATAATATGCAATGGTCTATGCCTACTGGTATACAACTCATCCAGTTGTTTTATACAAAGGTGAGACCCATGAGAGACTCGCGAGGTCCATATACAAAATAAGTTGGATCTTTGCTCACAATCTTGTTAGCTGAATCTTTGTCTACGGTGACATTTATAATAGTAAAATTAATTAGATCTTTGTTCACGATGATATAAAGTAGCAGCATAAGGAACAAGTTCCTTAAAATATCACATTTAAGTAATGTCCAAGCTTATAACTTTTAAGGATGAGTATGAATGAATATGCATGAACACAAAAGTAAATCGAGGCCTTGTCCTAATAAATTATTTAGTTATTTTATTTTAGAGGCTTGATTAGACAGTTAGTAGTGTGTCAAGGATTTCAAGTATTTTAGTTCAATCTTATGAATCAATATTTATAAAGTTTATTTCTCTTAATTGTGTTAAAGAGTTTAGACCATATGTATTGTTCATAGCTTTCATAGAGTATTTCAGTATTAAGTTTCAGTAGTAAATCAGGTCAAGGGTCTGCTCGGAGCAGTAGTGATTTTGGGTGCCGGTCATGTTCAGGGTGTAGACTGGGAGCGTGACAAAGCCCTTCATCTTTGGCACTGCTCAATGTTCCCCTCAAGACTGACATTGGAATCTTCTTCTTTCCCTTTCTTGAAAGTATGTTCCTCTATGCCAGTTATAGAGATGATCTGGCTTCATATGTCTTTTGCACCCTTCCTCAAATCCTCCCATGTATCTGATTTTTATTTCTGTGGAATTTCTTCTATTTTGTTGAGCTTTTAAATTATTAATAAATTAAATATATTATTATTATTATTATTATTATTATTTTTATTATACTATCATTATCACATTTTTAAAATTACTAATAAAGTTATGTTTTTTATTATCAAAGTTATTGCTATTACCTTATATCTCCTTTTATTAATAGTTGATTGTCGTTACTTTATTTCAAGTTTTTCACTTATTAAAATAGTTATAAGTTGATACTTTATATTTATGCTAAATTATTAGCGGGTAGTTATAATATTAATACTTTATTTTCTACATATTATATATTATATTGGTTATTAAATTAGAAGCTCAAAAGAATTAATTTAGAAAGGGAAAAGATCATCAACCAAACTAGCCTAAATCTTGCATTCTCATTTAAATTAATATTTTTTAACCCAAAATGGTCCAAAGCAGCAGCCCAAGACACCAACCCATCAGCTTTATTCACACTTAAAACCCATTTTATCCCCACTTTATCTATCTCAAATACCCAAAATACCCCCTTATACTCTAAGACCTAATTTTGATTCTTAAACACAATAGCCGCACCCTCTCTTTCTTCCTTCCATTTTTCAGGAAAGAAATGAGCTTCACCAACTATGACATAGTTTGTCCAATCTATTCCATGATTTGCTCTTCTCAATCACGTGAAGGTTGTTGTATACCTTCAACCACTCCCAACATTCAGATTTGAACCACTATTTTGACCATAGATTCAAAATTCAAGCTCAAAATCCTGCCCAATTAGAAGCCTAAAGTTTTTTTCTATAATTACTTTCTCTTATAGCTATTTTTGTAGAGGTTCTTGCTTGCTGAAACCCCTCCCCCTAAAGCTATTAGTCTTTTACATTGTTCTATTTTTTTCAGTAAACAAAGCCTTTCGTTTGCTTTTAGTCTCTGCAGAGTCTTTGAGTCTAGACGTTTGTTAATCTCGGTATTTGTTTGAGGTAGCGAATAGATCTGAGACCTGCTTCCTACATTCACTGCTCCACACAAGGTCAGTACTCTTCCTTTCCTTCCTTTTTATTTTCGTTTCAAGGAATGAATATGTTATTATTCCCGTTAAATTCATATTTGATGCCTTGTGTGGTCTATTTTGTTTTTAGTTCTTCATAAGAAACCAGCATGTAAATGGATGGTTAGAATTACAGCCTTAAAGAAAAGCTATTATTTTATAAGGATAAAAATTTGGTGAATATGTGATTGTTTGAACAACTTCGTTGCTCGCCTAAGTTTCTATTTCGTTTGAACAACTTTGTTACTCGCCTAAGTTTCTATTTTGAATGTTTGAATCTGAGACCTTACCATTTGTTTTGACAAACCAGTAAGTAAAAGACTTGAGATGGAGTAAGGATACTTAGAGGAATTCTACTGATATGTTGTTTTGTCAAATATGTGTTTCATTGTGTCGCTCATTTAGTTTCTCTGTTCTAGGATTTGTAAAAAAATATGCTTTGCTTATTCTTATTTCAAAATCAAGGTTTAAAAGCGAACTATGAGCATTTAGGGAGGGAGCCACTGTAATGACCCTTCCGGTTATCTCCACGTATATATTTTTTCTTGAACCGTTAGAGCTTGTTTGTAGCGGCCCCAAGTCACTTAAGGCTCGTCAGGACCGGTATTTCGGTGTTGGGTCCATTTGTTTGATCGTAAGTTCCTTTAATAAACTTTCTGAACTTTGGGTAAAATGTCTCTGGGTTTTTCTCTCAATATACAAAGAGTTAGAAGTCCCCCGAAATACCAAATTGAAGGTCTACGAGTCTAGTTTCCAACGCACAAAACCTCACATCCAAATGATCTCGGAGTGAAAAGTTATGATTGTTTTACCGCGGACTGTCGGGCAGAAAACGGGTTGCGAACCGGGTCGGGTTAAACTCGATTTAAGCCTCAACTTCACGTTTTAAAACGCCATTTCAGTTCTGAAACAGTGATAAAACATAAGGGAGGGTCCCGAGAGAATTCTTGAGTATCAAAATCGTGCGTTGGTGAATTACGAGCCTAAGCTTAAGAATTTTATTGGCATCGCGCGTGTATTTGAGAATATTTTATTTAAAAGTTGAATTTGGTAAAAATTATATTATTATTGCCTTTTCAAAATATTTTAAAGGTTTATGAAAAATATTTTGTTACGATATAATGGTATATGTATTTATTTTATAAGGTTTTTATACATTGTATTATTTTAACGGAGATAGTAAATTTAGTTATGTTGAAATTTATTATTTTAATATAGTAGATTTTATTTGAAATGATTTTCTATTAATTATGGTATATTCAAAAAGTTATATATATTTTACTATGAATTTATGCAATACCCGAGTATATACTTAACGGGTCGGATTGGTTGCCACCTCCACTTCCACGTGGAAGTGGAGGCATTGCACAAACAAAAGTAGGCAGTATGTTATCATGTAGTGGCAGAGTAATGATTGTTGGCAACATTTGACTTTGCTGGAAGTTTTTATATATATATGTATATTACTATGCATGTATCACTCAATTTTATTAGACAATGCATGAAAACAATAATGTAGGTTGCTGCATAAGCATTGCTATATAAATATAGTTGCTGCATAGCGTTACTTCTCACGCTTAGAGGATTTGATGTGGAAAATAAATTATTTAATATGATATTTGATTATTGAAAAGAAAATCGGCTATCTACGTCAAGTTATTCAAGCCCAAATCCGAGTCTGATTTAGTTTTGGATTTTCTCAGAGTGGTTCGAGCTTGGACATCATTGTTCTAGCAGCTTGTCGTCGGACGACAGGTAGGTTACGGTTTATTTTCCCTAGACTCCGCATATATAGAATAAAATTGTATTAATGGGCATC
>QJPP01002384.1:124409-170483 GCA_003996215.1 Jaltomata sinuosa
AATTGTTTTCTATTATGGATAAGTATGAGATTGGTATGATTAGTTGAGTTGATTCATGTCTCTGAGCATGCCTATCATTACCCTTTCTCTCTTCTTCTTACACTTGAGGTTACCGGTATACCGTCCATTTCGTAAACTTATTTTATATACATTGTTATTGCAAGGACCCTAGGTGCGTTGTTCTTACTTTCACCTGTGCCTATGGTGTGTATATTCTTCTTACTAGCCTCACATGTGGTTCTGTTGATTTCTCTCTGGGCTAGTTCCTGTGTACCTTTCATTGATTTCTGTGACTGCTTGCTTCTATTCTGTCTATTACTACGCTTTTATCAGTCGGCCTATGATACCTACTGGGTTCCTTATGCTTCGCATTTGGTGCTCACCCCTACCCCCTGCATCTTTGGGTGCAGATCCTAGCGTGGGCCATCGCCGTTAGATCGCTGTGATTCGTGCTTGGAGATCTGTTGGGGACTACTTTAGACTGAGGGTGAGCTCTTGGCGATCGGGGCTTAGCTTTAGTTTATCTTTTGCTTCATGTACTCTATTACCATTTCAGAGACATCTGTATATATAGTTTTGGTTTATTTGCACTCCGATTACGTAGTTGGGCTCTGTATACTATTTGATACCAGGTCTTGGGGTTTTGGTTTAGTTTTCGCATATGTATATATTTATATCCTTGTTATCTATTTTATTTGTCTATGTCTTGTTCCCTTATTTGCTAGATAGTAGCCCATTACTAACTGTTCTGGGCTACGTGGATTGGTTCACCTACCGGGGGTTGTAGGTGCCATCATGACCGAGAAATTGGGTCGTGACAACTTGGTATCAGAGCTTTAGGTTCACCGGTGTCATTGGTATAGGATCCAATGTCTAGTAGAGTCCTGCGGATCGGGGCGGAGACGTCCGTACTCAATCTTCGGGAGGCTACAGTGACATTTTAGGAAATTCGACTCTCTCATTGCTTCTGTATCGTGTGTGGAACCCTTGAAGTTTCTGGAAATCTCATTTATTCTACTTCATCCTTCCGCAGATGGTTCATACGAGATCATCGACGTCACGCGGAGATGAGCCTCCCACTCCAGCTAAGGGTCGAGGAAGCCCTCGATCAGTGGCACCTGCTAGAGCGGCTAGGGTAGAGATAGAGCCCGAGCAGCATGAGGATCAGGGGGCAGCCCAGGCAGCACCAGCTCCAGCACCAGCTCCAGTGCCCACTTATGTGCCAGCTCCAGCCGCAACTAAGTCTCCAGATATTCGGGGATTACTATTTCAGCTTTTGGGTGTGATTGGAGAGCGGCCTTCTGAGGTAGCGCAGACATCCGCTCAGGGGGCAGCCCTGGGTGCACAGAGCTCAGGAGCGCAGCCAGCTACTATGGCTCCCCGTGCGGAGGTCATTCCGGTTCCATCCGTTGCACAGCCTCTTGCTCCTCGCCCAGCTATGATAGAGTCAGAGTAGAAGGCGTTGGGTAGGTTCTTGAGGTTAGCACCTCCGAGGTTTGCTGGCACTTCTGGACAGGATCCACATGACTTTATTACTACCTGTGAGGAGTTGTTGCATCATTTGGGTTTGTTGGAGACTCACGGGGTTGGTTATACTACCTATCAGTTGGAGGGCCCAGCGAAGTTATGGTGGAGGGCCTAGGTTGCTTGTAGACCACCGTCGTCACCTCCTTTGACCTGGTCTAAGTTTTATGAGGCCTTTATGGCCAAGTTCCTACCCCAGAGTGATCGGGAGCGTCGCAGGGAGCAGTTTACTCACCTTGTGCAGGGGTCTACGACTATCTCGGAGTATGAGACCCACTTTCATCAGCTAGCACCATTCGGAGCTATGATCATTCCTATTGAGGCAGATAGGATTCGCAGATTTGTATGGGGTTTGAGGCCAGAGATCAGGAAGCCAACTGAGATATTGATTGCCAGTGGTCGGTCATTCCAGGCTATTATAGACTATGCCCGCACTGTGGAGGACTTACAGCGACATGATCAGGGGTCCAGAGATAAGAGGCCTAGACATCAGGGTGTCTATAGTGGTTCCAGATATGGTGGTAGAGGTCCTGGCCAGTGGAGCCGGAGTTATCAGCCACAGTAGTACCAGGGTCAGTCCAGCCGACCGGTTCAGGCTTCCCTTCAAACTTTCAGTAGTACCCAGTTCGAGCAGGGTCAGGGCAGCCATCAGGGCTATAGCGGCCAGTCTTCGAGGGGTACAGTTTTTGGGGTATCAGGTTGTGGTGGTCATTCGGGATTTGCGGGTTCATCTCGACTGAGTAGGCCGTCAGGGGCTTGTTTTACTTGTGGTGCGATGGGTCATTTTGCTAGAGATTGCCCTCGGCAGGGTACAGTTCAGTTGGCCGAGCCTTTACGAGTAGTTCAGCCCCCGGCTAGAGGGGGTGGTAGTCAGCTTAGAGGTGGTGCTCCGCACGGCAGAGCAGGTGGTAGGGATGGCGGTCGGGCAGGTGGAGGTCATCGTCAGTTTTACGCGGTCCCTAGGAGACCAGAGGCAGAGGCCTCAGATGCTGTGATTACAGGTACGATTTTTGTGTACCATCAGTCTGCTATGGCTTTATTTGATCCTGGATCCACTTGTTCATATGTATCTGCCTACTTTGTGCCTTGTTTGGGGTTGGCTAGTGAGCCATTATCTGTTCCTGTTTCTGTTTCGACCCCAGTAGGAGATTCTTTAGTAGTGGATCGGATTGTGAGATCCTGTATGTTATTTGTTGGTGATTCAGAGACTTGGGGTGATTTGATGATTCTTGATATGCTAGATTTTGATGTGATACTGGGCATGGACTGGTTATCCCCTCACCGTGTGGTTTTGGCTTGTTATGCCAAGACCATTACCATAGCTGTGCCCGGTGTATCCCCGGTTGTATGGCAGGGTTCTGTTAGCCATGCACCATCTGGGATCATCTCTTGTCTTCGAGCTAGAAAGTTAATTTTCCGTGGGTGTTTAGCTTATCTAGCATATGTCCGAGATGTTAGTGCTGACCCTACTTCTCCTGAGTCTGTTCCTGTGGTTAGAGACTTCCTCGATGTGTTTCCTACCGACCTGCCAGGCCTTCCACCTGAGAGAGATATTGATTTTGCTATTGAGTTGGAGCCGGGCACTAGGCCCATTTCTATTTCTCCTTACCGTATGGCTCCTGCTGAGTTGAGGGAGCTTAAGGAGCAGCTCCAGGATCTGTTAGCTAAGGGGTTTATTAGACCTAGTGTGTCGCCTTGGGGTACTCTTGTTCTCTTCGTGAAGAAGAAGGATGAGTCGATGCGCATGTGTATTGATTATCGGCAGCTGAATAGGGTGACAGTGAAGAATAGGTATCCGATGCCGAGGATTGATGATTTGTTTGACCAGCTTCAGGGTTCAGTCATGTTTTTGAAGATTGATTTGAGGTTTGGCTACCATCAGTTGAGGATTAGGGCGGAGGACATCCCTAAGACAGCATTCAGGACACGTTATGGCCATTATGAGTTCCTGGTGATGTCTTTTGGGTTGACTAATGCCCCCGTAGCCTTTATTAACTTGATGCACAGGGTTCTTGGCCCGTATTTGGACTCATTTGTGATAGTTTTTATAGACGACATCTTGGTATACTCGCATAGTAGAGATGAGCATGAACAGCACTTGAGGGTTATACTCCAGACTTTGAGAGACCATCGTCTTTATGCCAAGTTCTCAAAGTGTGAGTTTTGGCTTGAGTCAGTTGCATTCCTAGGGCACGTGGTGTCTAAGGATGGGATTAGGGTTGATCCGGGAAAGATTTCAGCGGTTTGTGAGTGGCCTAGACCTACTACTGTTATTGAGGTTCGCAGATTTATTGGGTTAGCAGGTTATTACAGATGGTTCGTCGAGGGATTTTCTTCCATAGCAGCACCCTTGACTATGCTGACTAGGAAGGACATCCCATTTCAGTGGTCGGATCAGTGTGAGGATAGCTTCCAGAGGCTTAAGGCCTTATTGACTTCAGCTCCAGTTTTGACTTTGCCGGTTGAGGGTCAGAGCTTCTCCGTTTATTGTGATGCTTCTGGGGTTGGTCTTGGTTGTGTGTTGATGCAGCAGGGTCGAGTAATAGCGTATGCGTCGAGGCAGCTGAAGGTTCACGAGCGCAACTACCCCACTCATGACTTAGAGTTGGCGGCGGTAGTTTTTGCGCTCAAGATCTGGAGGCATTATTTATATGGAGTTCACTGTGATATCTTCACCGATCACCGTAGTCTTTAGTATATCACAAGTCAGCGGGAGTTGAACTCGAGGCAGAGGAGATGGGTCGAGTTACTGAAGGACTATGACTTCACTATTCTGTATCATCCGGGCAAGGCAAACGTGGTAGCGGATGCCTTGAGTCGGAAGACAGTGAGTATGGGTAGCCTAGCTTCTCTTTCAGTTTTAGAGCGGCCGTTGGCCTTGGACATTCAGTCCTTGGCTAACCGTCTGGTTAGGCTTGACTTGTCGGATCCTAGCAGGGTTCTCGCCAGTGTTGAGGTTCGTTCTACTTTGATTGATCAGATTCAGGGCCGTCAGTTTGAGGATCAGCAGTTGTGTGACCTTCGTGATCGGGTTGTTCAGGGTGAGACCAGTCGGGCTACTCTAGATTTAGATGGGGTTCTGAGGTTGATAGTCGCCTTTGTGTTCCGAGGATTAGTGATTTGATTCAGTTGATACTTCATGAGGCACATTGTACTAGATACTCCATTCACCCTGGCACAGCAAAGATGTATAGAGACTTGAGACAGCTTTACTGGTGGAGTGGTATGAAGCGGGATATAGCGGATTTCGTATCTCGGTGCTTGAACTGTCAGCAGGTTAAGTTCGAGCACATGAGACCTGGTGGTTTGATGCAGCGACTTCCCATTCCTGAGTGGAAGTGGGAAGGGATTACTATGGACTTCGTTGTTGGTTTGCCTCGTACTTCTCATGGGTTTGATTCCATATGGGTGATTATTGATAGGCTGACTAAGTCAGCACATTTCTTGCTGATTCAGACTTCTTATGGTGCAGAGAGGCTAGCTCAGATCTACCTTCGTGAGATTGTTCGGTTGCATGGGGTCCCAGCTTCTATCATTTCAGACCGCGGCACTCAGTTCACATCTCAGTTCTGGAGGGCTATTCAGCGAGATTTGGGTACAGAGGTTCACCTTAGTACCGCTTTCCACCCTCAGACAGATGGCCAGTCCGAGAGGACCATTCAGATTCTGGAGGACATGCTTCGGGCCTGTGTTCTTGACTTTGGAGGTTCTTGGGATCATTTTGTTCCCTTGGCAGAGTTTGCTTATAATAACAGCTTCCATTCGAGTATCGGCATGGCACCTTTTGAGGCTTTGTATGGCAGGCGTTGCAGATCACCGGTAGGTTGGTTTGATGGTTTTAGTGCTGGGCCACAGAGCACAGATTTGCTTCGAGATTCCTTAGACCGAGTCCGAGTGATTCAGGACAGACTTCGGGCAGCTCAGAGCAGGCAGAAGAGTTATGCTGATCGTAGGCTTCGTGCCTTGGAGTTTAGTGTCGGTGACTTGGTGTTTCTCCGTGTATCGCCCATGAAGGGCGTGATGAGATTTGGTAGGCGGGGCAAGCTTAGCCCCAGGTACATTGGGCCGTTTGAGATTCTTCAGAGGGTTGGTAGCGTTGCCTATCAGCTAGCCTTGCCTCCGATGTTTTCAGCTATACATCCTGTATTCCATGTTTCGATGTTGCGTCGGTATGTCTCAGATGAGTCTCATGTGTTGCAGTGGGATTCAGTTCAGTTGGGTGAGGGTTTAGCCTTTGTTGAGGAGCCGGCAGCTATTTTGGCCAGAGATGTCAGGAGATTGAGGTCTCGAGAGATCCCGGTTGTTAAGGTTCAGTGGAGGCACCGTCCAGTCGAGGAGGCTACCTGGGAGACCGAGAGAGATATGCGGGATCAGTATCCGCAGCTATTTTAGCCTTCAGGTACCCCCTTGACCTTGACTTTCGAGGATGAAAGTCCTTTTTAGTAGTGGATGATATAATGACCCTTCCGGTTATTTCCACGAATACGTTTTCCTTGTGCCGTTAGAGCGTGTTTGTAGCGGCCCCAAGTCACTTAAGGCTCGTCAGGACCGGTATTTCGGTGTCGGGTCCATTTGTTTGATCGTAAGTTTCTTTAACAAATTTCCTGAACTTTGGGTAAAATGTCTCTGGGCTTTTCTCCCAATATATAAAGAGTTAGAAGTCCCCCGAAATACCAAATCGAAGGTCTACGAGTCTAGTTTCTAACGCACAAAACCTCACGTCCAAATGATCTTGGAGTAAAAAGTTATGACTGTTTTACCGCGGACTGTCTGGCAGAAAACGGGTTGCGAACCGGGTCGCGAACCGGGTCAGGTTAAACTCGATTTAAGCCTCAACTTCACGTTTTAAAACGCCATTTCAGTTCCGAAATAGTGATAAAACATAAGGGAGGATCCCGAGAGAATTCTTGAGTATCGAAATCGTGCGTATTTGAAAATATTTTATTTAAAAGTCGAAGGTGGTAGGAAGTTATTATATATTATTATTACCTTTGAAAAATATTTTAACGGAGATAGTAAATTTAGTTATGTTGAAAATTATTATTATAATATAGTAGGTTTTATTTGAAATGATTTTCTGTTAATTATGGTATATTCAAAAATTATATTTATTATACCACGAATTTATGCAATACCTGAATATATAAATAACGGGATAAGAATATTTTAATATGGTCACCTCCGCTCCATGTGGAAGTGGAGGAATGTGTACAGCAATCTTCAAGTCAAGGTGTGGCTGCCACTTATTGATACTTTAATTAGCAATTATCTAGTAGCTTGAAAGAATATATAATTCCTTTTGCCAAAATGACCTCTTAATGAGTTATTCATCAATCTCCACCATTTGAAGATGTTATACAGTGCTGCATACATGTATAATAATTTTCAGGTGGGTGGGTTAGCATCTTATCCCATGATTTACATAATTTTGTGTTTAATCAATTATCTACGTCAAGATATTCAAGCCCGATTTCGAGTTTGATTTCATTTCGGAGTTTCTCGGAGCGGTTCGAGCGTGGACATCGTCGTTTTAGCAGCTTGTCATCGGACGACAGGTAGGTTACGGTTTATTTTCCCTAGACTCCGCATATATAGAATAAAATTGTATTAATGGGCATCCTTGGGTTGGTTTATTAGGTTGGTACCACAGACCTCGACCGCTTTATTCATGTCCGCCTACTTTTGTTCCTCCGTTGCTTGTAGTATTTGCCGATATATTTTATTCACCCTTGTGGTCCTGTGAGGCCTTGTTGACTCTGGAACATAGAAGGTGGGATTTTGGAATGTCCGCGAGTCCCGGGCATAGAATTATCCTTCTAGGCTGGTTATGCTTGCTGAGTAGCTGTGGGCCTGTGCAGGGTCGATAGGTTGATTGTGAGCTGCTGGGCAGCTATTGTGTGTGATCATACCATTTCCATGCATATAAAGAGGTTTTATCCATGTTTTACTATGGTTTTGGCTTCGGGCCTACTGGCACTATTTTCTAAACCTTGCATGGCCCGGGGGAGCCATTTTTTATGGAAATAATTTGGAAATGGTTTGATTTAACTTATGTATATTTTTGGGCAAGAAAGTAAAATTATGTTTAAAATCATCAGTTTTACGATTATCGCTAGACTCGGCAGGGCCGGGGTGCTAGTTGAGTTTTCTTGTTACTTGAGATGATTTTTAGCCTCGGTCGGACCGAGCACCTGAGATGGCTTTTTACTGTTTTAGACCCGGTCATTCCCGGGCACCCTTGGAGGGGTTTTTGAGACATTTTCCTACTACTTTAGTCCTGGACAGGGTCTGGGCATTGCATATTCGAGACTGGGTCTCCATCCTGATACCGGAATTGCTTCCGGGCGACATGTTCTGATACTGAGTTTTAGTATGGGGTCTGGGACCTCCATGGACCTTGCCATCCGGGCCAGGGGCTACGGGCTGCGTGTGCCGGAGGAGGGGTATACGGTGGAGTAGAGGTATACGGGCAGTGTCCTTCCATGGAACCTACCTGCTGTGCCGGATCGGCGCCGGAGGAGGTACATACAAAGATACCATTTCACTTGAGATCTTCATGCATCATATCATTCATTGTTTGAGGCTCCACCCTTGTTTGTTGTTTGCTGATTGTACGCTCCGGTAGTATGGGATGCCGGAGGGTTGGTTTTCACTTGTTTGTGTTCCTCGGTTGTATGGGCGGCCGAGGGACTGTAGGTAGACTTTTGTTATTTACTTACAGAGTTGTTCTCTATTATGGATAAGTATGAGATTGGTTACTGCTAGACTGTTAGTTTCTGGATTTGAGATTGATATGATTAGTTGAGTTTGATTCATGTCTCTGAGCATGTC
This sequence comes from Jaltomata sinuosa, assembly GCA_003996215.1. Classification (NCBI taxonomy): domain Eukaryota; kingdom Viridiplantae; phylum Streptophyta; class Magnoliopsida; order Solanales; family Solanaceae; genus Jaltomata; species Jaltomata sinuosa. Next base: position 132,765 of record QJPP01002384.1, read on the forward strand.
TATCATTACTCTTTCTCTCTTCTTCTTAAACTTGAGGTTACCGGTATACCGTCCATTTCGTAAACTTATTTTGTATACACTGTTGTTGCAAAGACCCCAGGTGCGTTGTTTCTTACTTTTACTTGTGCCTATGGTGTGTATATTCTGCTTACTAGCCTCACATGTGGTTCTGTTGTTTTCCCTCTAGGCTAGCTCCTGTGTACCTTTCGTTGATTTCTGTGACTACTTGCTTCTATTCTGTCTATTACTACGCTTTTATCTTATATGTGCCCAGTCGGCCTATGATACCTACTGGGTACGTTATGCTTCGTATTTGGTGCTCACCCCTACCCCCTGTATCTTTGGGTGCAGATCCTAGCGTGGGCCATCGCTGTTAGATCATTGTGATTCGTGATTGGAGATCTGTCGGGGACTACTGCAGACTGAGGGTGAGCTCTTGGCGATCGGAGCTTAGCTTTAGTTTATCTAATGTTTCATGTACTCTATTACCATTCAGAGACATCTGTATATATAGTTTTGGTTTATTTGCACTCCATGTATGTAGTTTAGCTCTATACTATGATACCAGGTCTTGGGGTTTGGTTTAGTTTCCGCATATGTATATATTTTTATCCCTGTTATCTATTTTATTCGTCTTGTTCCCTTATTTGCTAGGTAGTAGCCCATTACTAACAGTTCTGGGCTACGGGGATTGGTTCACCTACCGGGGGTTGTAGGTGCCATCATGACCGAGAAATTGGATCGTGACATTTACCTACAGAGTGTTTTGACTTTATATTTGTGGCATAGTGGACTTTTTTCTGAGATGAGGTAAGTGAAGTGATCTTAAGATCCAAATGGTGTTCGAGTATATAGAGCAGTAGCAGTATTTTTTAGTGTTTGGAGCTTAGTTAATGGGTACAGACTCTGTGGTAAGGCTTACCACACTCTTTGCAGAGATTTGGTTTTGTGTTTAGGTCTCCTTAGGCAGGTTGCCTAGGTTTATTTGCTTCCAGTCGAGTCAGACTTGGCATGGTTCGACTAGATTGGTTCTATTTGATAGTTTGGAAACTTCTTCATTGACACAGGGTGTTCATTTATATCTTTCATGGCCTTGGTGTGCAAGTTTTAGTTGAGCTCTGATGGTTGGTTCAGGTATCGAGATTGATGTTAGCAACAGTATCCATTTGTTTGTTGATGGTCAGTCAGGACAAATTGTTATAGTTTTTGAAGATGTGCTATGGGTTGTCATCTTGGATGACAAAGTCTAGTAGACTAGAGCTTGACTTGGATAGAGTTTGAGTATAAAGGTGACCTCGTTTGAGGTTGAGTGCAGTGGGAACTATAGATCTCTGATTGGTTAGGTGTTGTTTCGAGGGTGGCTCGAGTGTTTGACTTGTGTGAAGCTTTGTGTTCATAGTGCAAGGGATTCAAGTTGTTAGAAGGGTTTTGCGGATCATTGGGTTCATGAATTAGTGGTTTAGTTTATGGCTTTTCTGGGTAAACCGTGTTGTGGTATCGAGGTTTTGAGTTTTGTGTGTTAATTGACTTGGTTCTCTTGGTTTTTGTGTTCTGGCAATGCTTTATAGTGGTGTTTCTTAAGGTTCGGTTTGGTTGTTAGACCTTTGATGGGATTTTTGTTGATTCTGTTGAGTCTGGAATGCCATTTCTAGTTGAATAGCTCAGATCATTTGTGTTTACGAGACACTGAATGCATTCCGGGGGCCTACCACTTGAAAATTTTCCTTGGCTTAGGCTGTTGTTGTTGTTGGTTGCTGGTGTGGCGCCAAGGCATGGTTTGGGCCATGCCTGCGTGTGCGCCTGCGTGCTCGCCCGCCTTAGCATGCCAGCACCCCTGTGTTGTGCCAGCCACCTTGGCACCTGCGTGTGCTTGGCTGCCTCGGTGCCAGTGCGCCCGATATGGCTGCTATAGCGCCTGGGCGTGGCAGCTTATAAAGTTGGCCAACCCTCATTTCCAGCTCTCTCCTTCTTCTTCCAAAGACGATTTTCCCCATTATTTTAGCCCTAAAACCTCCACAATTTATCCTTGTTCTTCCCAATAGCTTGGAGGTTTATAATTGTTGATTCTTGATCGTTTGTGGACTTCTAAATCCAGTAAGGTCTCTCTTTAAATTCCAATTTTCTTCCATTAATTCAATCTTTAAATTCTTTGAATCTTAGGCTGTTTTGAGCCCTTGTAAAGGTCTGTTTCCAATAAATTTTGGATCATGCTCTCTTGAGAATGTAGGCAACACTGTGGTATTTTTTGTTTTCAACATCAGGTTGTGGATCCCACGACCCTGCTTGTGACTCAGATTTCTACCCGGCTATGTTTATAGCATTATAGGTACCATTGGCTTTGCCTGGATGAGTAGTATATTGTTTTAATAGTGTGTTTGTGATTTAGGGCTTCTTGGATCAGTTTGAGCTTGGATAACGCTGTTCCAGCAGCTAGTACTCAGACGACAGGTAGGTTTTGATCTTCCCTACCCTAGACTTTGAGTATATAGGCTATAAATGCATTAATTAGTATCCCTGGGGTTGGTTCTTCTAGGTTGGTACCCCAGATCTTGTCTATCTCTTCTGCCCATTTATTTCTTACGTCATTTGTAGTACTCATTGTAGTATTATAATTTTACCCTTGCGGCCCCGTGTGGCCTTTGTATAAGATTTTGGACTATAGACGATATAATTGGGAATGTCCATGAGTCTCAGACATTGTGATATTACTTTAGGCTGGATATCTATGTTGTAGAGCTGATTGTGCTTGTGCATGGCTGATAGGTTGTTTGTGAGTCATTAGGATAATCTATGGTTTGCGATCATATCAATCATGCAAAGGATTTTCTGCATGTTTAACTACTGTTTTGGCTTCGGGCCTACAATGAATGATTTTCTAAACTTTGCATCGTTCTAAGGGCCCATTTTTGGTGATTATAAACGTAATTTGGAACTAATTTTATGAATCTTCTTGGAGTAAAGGAGATATTATGATAATTTTATCACCAGTTTTTCCACTGATACTAGACTCGCTGTGTCGTAGTGCTAGATATGTTTTTACTATAGATTTAGACCTGGATACGCTCTGGGAACCCTTTATAAGGGTTGTTGAAACTTTGATCACTGATTTAGACTCAGATATGCTCTAGGCATCCTTTGATGGGGTTTTGAGGCTACTACTATTGATTTAGACCTGGATCAAATCTGGGCATGTACTTCAAGATTTTGATTATTGATTTAGACCCGTATATGCTCCAGGTAGTTATACTTTGAGATTCGCATTTTAGTATATGGTCACGGACCTCCATGGACATTGTCGGTCCAGAGCATGGGCTATATGCTGAGTTTGTCAAAGAAGGGGTATACATCACAGTTGAGGTATACGGATCGTGTCCTTCCATGGATCCTACCTATTGGGCCTATCTGCACCAGAGGAGGTACATACAGGATTACTATCATACCGGTTCCATCATATCACATCATCATGCATATTGTATTCAGATTCCACCCTTGTTTGTTGTGTGCTTAGTGTACGCTCTGGTAGTATGGGATGTCATAGGGTTTGTCTTCACTTGATTGTGTTCCTTGGGTGTATGGACACCCATTGGGACTGTAGGTAGATTATATTGCTTATATCCTAATATAGAGCTTGTTATGGTCTTCGATTATTAGTGGATTAGTGGTTTTCTAGCCTGTTAAGGTTCTGATGATTTTTGACTTTTGATCATTGATGAATTAGTGGGTCCTACATTATTGAGGCACTATTTTTATGACCTTCTGAGCAGTTGTGGGTTAGCGGATTCTATCCTTTATCATGGTGCTAATTAGTCGCTTTCGGTCCTTTATGGCGTAGCTTATATCATCCTAGGGTTGTACTTGTGAGGTTGATTTCTATCTGTTCTTATCTTGAAGTTGGGTTTTAAGCATGATTTCATTAAGTATATTTCTTTTATATTGAGTATATTTAATTGCTTCCCTTCTTTCCTTTTTTACTTGAGGTTACCGGTATACCGCCATCTTTCTAAACTCTCTCTTTATATATATTGTTATTGCAAGGACACTAGGTGCGTTCTTCTTTCTTTCACCTGTGTTTTGTGTTATATATATATCTTTTGTGGCTAGAATAACATGTTTGTAATTCTTGTTGACTTCTATTCGTGCTTGTTTCCATGTTCTTTCTCTATTGCTTCTGTAACTGCTTCTTTGCTATCTTCTATTTACTGCCTTTATATCTTATATGTGCTCAGTCAGTCGATAATGCCTACTAGGTACCTGTTGCTTAGCAATTGGTGCTCATAATACACTTTTGCATCTTTCTGGTGCAGATTTTAGTGTGAGCCTTCGTTGTTGATCACATGGATTCTCGTGTAGATTTTTGATATTCGATACTAGGGTGAGCTCCTACCAACTGGGGCTTAGCCATATCTCATCTCTTGGAACTGTTACATTTTGTTTATATGGAGACAAATGTATTTACTATTTTGTTATCTCTAGCACTTGTATTCTATTAGAGACCCATGTACTTCTGATACCAGGTATTTGGGTTGGTGTAGTTTCCTTTTATATTTATATTCATATTGTTTGCTTCTGTGTTGTTCTATTTCATATCTGTTTCCACTTATTTCTACTTATTGTGCGTGTTGGATTAAGTAGTAGCCCATTACTAATTGTTCTAAGCTACGAGGATTGGTTCGCCTACTGGGGGGTTGTAGGTGCCATCATGACCTGAGAAATCGGGTCGTGATAGTGTACCTGAGATTAATGTAGTGTGTATATCCTAAACGGTAGAAACTTTGAACCATAGATTCATATTGTTAATTAGAGAGGGTACCACAAGCCGATATAAATATTGTGGTTGATTATTCTTAATATAGATCAGGTACCACAAGCCGTTATGAGTATTTTTCATTCATTTGGTTATTATGGATTGGGTACCACGAGCTAGTACGGGCATTGTCATTCATTTAGTTACTATGGATCTGTTACCATGAGTCAGTATGGTACATGAACCCTGGTTCATCCCCTGCAGGTCAGGACTAGTTAGGCAGAATAAGTCCATTTAGCATGTGTGTACACCGTTATATTTATTTTGTGATATTAAGAGATAGAACTGTAAATTATGATGAGACTGAGGTTATTGAGCTATAGATCAGTGGGAATAGTTATGATACTTGAGTTAGTTTAGATGCAGAGACTATAAGACTGGGCAATTGTGTGGACATGAGACCCATGTTGTGTTGCGATTGCATATATTGTAGCTAGCTTCGTGTGACTTGATATGACTTTTTCTTTTGTGGTTGTTATGACTTATCTGTTATACCTGATATTTTTGTTGGGTGACCTTTATGTCCATAATTTTTCCCTTGATATGTCTGTGGTAATACTCGATATGTCTGTAATAAAGTTTAACCGTATGACTGTGATGATATCTTGGTGAACTTGGGATATGGGTGAGAATCTGTGATTAATGACAATTGATTAATGTGAATGATTGACTAATGATACATTATAGGGAATGTATGAATTATTTGATACTCCTAAGTCACACCTCTTTTATGAACTATAAAGCGGTCATTATGAAATATAGAACCAAATTGAGGTTAGGTTCAATCCAACAAGGAATATGGAAGAAATACATCAGTAGTGAAGATTCAATTTGTCGTCTTTATTTAAAGGGGGTTTTGCATCAAAAGTAATGATAAAAATTGTTAGCAATTTAATATTTAGTTGTATTCAGATAATTAAGGGTAACTAGGACTGTGTTCCCCATGATTTCATAAAATAGCAGGTATACACAATTAGTGATTTATTCTAGTGCTTAGCATGCAAGATTGGTAAGTTAAGTTCAACTAAATGGATGGTCACCTAGATAGAAGAATTTCACCACGCAACTTGGTTTGTCTACATGTGTTTACTTTACTAACCCTTACCATTGATCCCAAATTAGCTATTCTCGGACAAAGTCAAGCTATTGGATGAGGGTTGATAGCCTCAAATCTTCATTGTGTTATCTTTTTTCCCATTCGTTACCCCTTTGATCAAACAAGTAATAATAAGGCGAGTTCTAACATTTTCAGCCGTTAAAAAGCAATCAAAGCGAAGGAAGAAAAATACATGCAAATTCACCATTCAAGGATCACTAATTGTTTAATGTGCTTTCATTAATTCATCATGATTTTCACAACCCTAGTTATGATGTTTAGTTACCCATGCTTGCAAGAATCATAGAAGAATAAATAACAAAAGACTTACTTGTATTAACCGTAAAAATTACTCCAAAGTAGAAAAATAATTCAAGAAGACAAATAAATATCAAAAGAGAAGAAAAGAATAAATCAAAATTCTCCGGCCTCCACGACATTTCTTAGCTCTTCCTAGCTTACAAATTTACAAGTAAAAAAGTATATTTGTTCTCCTCTAAAAATCATTTTTATTGACTATTTATAGATGTCGGAAAAAATAATTTCAAATAAAAAGAACTAAGTCTTTAATGAATTAGGAACAAAAATACAATTAATCTGGGATACGCGGGCACTGCGTGAACTGTTGTTGCCGCCTTTTACGGCCTTCAGGTAATTCCATATGTCAAAGTCAGCCTCTTTTCCTGTTTTCAAATTCAGATGCTTTTCAAACCATTAATATATCTTCTTTATTTCCTTATATGATTTCTCATTTTTAATTTCTTTCTTCTCCAAATTTCTTCATCTTCACAATATTTTAATCCTACACATAAAAATACCCAACATAAGAATAATTTATAAAATTAATGCTCAAAAATAACATTAGAAAGACTAAATAAGAGATAAATAATGATTAAATATATATACTTTTGGCCTCACATCAATATTGGGAACCACATGACTACAATAAAAGGTCTAGAGATAACTTCTAAGACTAATCGGAACATAGAAGGTTAAAGCAATTATGGTTAATTGTAGTGGGGTAAGTATAAGGTGTTGTGTTATTGATGTGTGTGAATTGTAGTGCCTGTGTAATTATAGTATTGAGATAATCTCTTGTATGTTGACTTCTATATGTGTATTATGTGAATGAATCTTAGTCGGCCGATGATACCTACTAGTACGCATGGTATACTAATGCTACTCTTGTTACGCCTCTTCGGGTGTAGATGTGTGACAGGTTGAATACACTTTCAGTGCTTGGATTAAAGAGTCTCCACCAACAACTTCCTCATTCTATTCCATAGACGGAAGTTATGTCCATTATATTTCTTGTCATACTCTTTAACTTAGAAGATCTTGTATACGTCTAGACCAGGTCTTGGGAAATGTTGTATATACTACTTTAAAAATAATTGTACATTTTTTTTGAATTATTGGAAATTATATTTATGATTTTTTCTTGGTTACTAATATTTTAAACGGTTAAAAGACTTCCTCTTTAGCTGATGATTTTTGGGTAATGAGGGCATCTCCTATCTAGTTAGAATCAAGTAGGTGCCCATACGGCCTGATGTGATTTGGGTCATGACAGTTGGTATCAAGGCCTAGGTTACCGGTCTCAAGAGTACAAGAGAAATTTCAAGTAGAGTCCTGCAGATTGGTGTGTTGACATCCACATCAAATCTTCGGGAAGCTATGAGGCATTTAAGAGTTGTTTTCATTTCTTCTTTCTTGTCGTGTTGTCTCAGTTTATTGTCTATCAGGATTGAGTCCAATTGGTATTCCAATTGGTATCTCGATGAATAAAATTGATACTGGATTATTCCAATTGGTATCTGACCTTAACATTCATGTCAATGAAATGACTGTGTGACAAAATGATAAGCACAATTTTTGGTTGTAGAGGCAATGATATAATATTATATGCTAAAGTGATATAGAATTGCTAATTCTGAAAGAAGTAATGAAGTTATCACGTGTTGAGATAATAGAAATATTTTATGCGCTAAGTTAATACAAGTGATTTTATAGCGTGAAGGGAATTGTGTTGTTCTAAGGTTTTAAAAAACATTTAGTGACTAGCATGTATTCTGCCTAACCTCTTTGCTATAGAAAAGATAGCCTTATCAAAATAGGTTTGCTTTTACGAGGAAGGGACCGTTATAGCAAGCTTATTCACAATAGCAAGCCGATGCTTTCCATGGCGATGTTGCCATAGCAGATTATCATCCACTGTAGCAAACTGGCGCAAACCAATAGCCCGATATTCAGTCCCCTATTTTTGGACTTCACATGTTCAAGCACTCTACAAGAGTTAAAAACATACAAAAATAGTTCTTTAAAAAGTACCGGACTACAAACAAGGTCATCATCCTTCGACGCCACCAATGGCATACACAACATCGAAAATAACAAGAACATAAATAACACAGTATCTGTATATGAGAGAAAGTAAGGAAATTATCCAACAAGGGCCTTACAAGGGAAAACTGAACCAAGGTAATAAAGATAGGGATAAGGGGCAGGAGATGCAATCATCACTCCATCAGGTATCGGCGCTCGAGTCATTGGATTCCTCCTCGTCCAACCTAGTGAGGAAGGAGAACTTCTAGATATTTCCCCGTCTCACCTTGGGCACTTTCTCGATCAGAATGAGGTGCTTGACTAGGGACTTGATACCCTTCCACATGTGAACCAACATCTTGTCTCGAGAGAGTCCCTTCTTATTCTCCATATTTTGATCTTCCTGAAGCTCAATATGGGATTGTGCCAAAGACACGAAGGTACTATGGGGGTTCAAAGGCTTGCAGCACTCGATAGTTTGGGCCCCGGAGATGGCACTGTCTCTAGCAGAACCAGTGGCAATCCATCCAACATCATCCTCAGGGCAGCTACATCCACTCCTAACTGCTCCAGGGTAGTTGTGGTTGATGTGGAACCAGTCCCAACTCTACCACAGCCCTGACCACTACTACTACCTCCCTTTCTTCCTTTTCTTCTTGTCGCACCAGGATCACCGTTCATATTCAATAGGTCAAAGGGCTTGTCAAGGTCAGTAATGCAATCCATGTGCTTACTAGGCACGTTTTCCCCCTACAAAAGTTTGTAATTAGTGAGAGGAAGGGCAGGTCCTTGGTATGTAGAACTGCAAAGTGTTTCCACTCATCCACAATTCATTCTCATGCATTCACCAAAACCTTATCTAAAAAGGAAGCCAATATCAGTGCTTGGGGGTAGGTCATGTCCAAAGTGTTACCAAGAGGGAAGATCCTCCTAGACACAAAATTTAGCAACCTTCTATTGTCTAGGGTGAAGTGGAGGATAGCAATTCACGTCTAATGGACAACCCAAGTAATCAAGGCTCTCTGCTCTTCTAGCACAAGTTTATTGACCAACTATTGCATGTCCTTCGCAGCTTTTCTTGCCTCATATTTAGTCTCGAGGGATTTGGAAAGCCCAGAGCCTGGTTGATATCCACGACTAAAATTCTAATGCTCTCACCCTGAACATATATGATGGGGTTTGGGATGTTCCTGTTAATGGTAGGGAGATGAGCATAGAACTTCCTTCCATAATTCTTATTGACTGCCAGGTATATGTACAAGTGGTAACCACCAGATATCCCTCAGCTGGTGGTAGAACTCCAGTGCCTCCTCTTCTATGTCCAACCTCGGCAAATCCCCCACTGGATTGAACCCCGGGAAGCTCATATCCCGAGTTAACCACCTGAGCCTGTACTCAATATATCGTTGTTGGTTATGTGCATTTGCAAACACTATGAAATCCCCTTCATCATTGACAACCATGACAATGATCTATGTAGAAAGGAAATAAATGTGTTAATCCATATTCCCTGAATTTATAACAAGGATTAATGAAATGAAACTAGGAAGCCAAAAAGAATTAGTTTGGAAAGTTTTCCAGTCCCTATCAAGCATTTCAACTCAGTGTCTTTGGTGCAATGGATATCTTCCCACTACAGTGAGGTTGCTACGATGAGACCAATCCCCAACAGTGAGGTCACCATGGAAAAGGTGACCCTCATTGTAGCTAGGCCATCATCCTTAGCCAGCCAATCATTTCAAAAATTGTGATTTGGAAAATGCGCTTCATTTGATCAAGTTTTCTCATAGATTGGGCATGAACCAGTAATGCTCAACACATGTTCCTTGATTTTATGGTGATTAAAAAGTCCAAAATCAATCGCCAAGCAATTGAAATTTTTTGAAATACTTTTCTACTATTCTACTCCATTTTCGAGTCTATAACTCTATGGGAACAATGTAAGGGGTGTTGTAAACAAGTTAACCACATAAATCTAGTGAGCATGCTTCAAAAGTTCATCCCTTTAAGGACAATATAAACCCATACCCCAAACCCCCATTTTCGAAGCATTTTAGGAAAAACTGGCTTAATTAATGCAATACAAATGTATTAACCATGATATAAAGTGTTAAAAGTGGATTTACCTTAATAAATTTATGAGGAGAGCATTTGGGTTGAGAGAATTTTCAAAGAGAGTATGGAGGTTTGCGTTGCAAAAAGTGTAGAAATGACCCTCTTTCCCCCCCTAAAATTGTCCTGCTTCTCGCTGTGGTGGACTGCCTTTTTGCTTCAGCAGTCTATTCGTAGAGAGACTCATCTTGCCACAATGGCTTGGCATCAAACCGTGATTAATTCCATTAATTCATGTATTGATGTTTAAGTTTTAATCTTATGGACGTCAAGAGCCCTTATAAGAACCTGCTTAGGTAAATTCTTCCCCAAGTTGGAAAATAAGGAGTAGGAAAATTTGATTCATTCTTAAGATTTAAGTCCACTCCCTTGTTTTAAAGGGTCTCAATGAAGAGACAACTTGTGAAGGTTATTCCAGTAAATTGATTTGCGTAATGTGATTGTTTGAGTGAATTAGGTGAAGCATGGAAATAAGGTGACCTCTCCATAACTTAAACGCGGCCCGCTACGCCTTCTGGGTCTTTTTGGGGATCAAAGGTTGGTAAATTGGTAGCTAACATAATGACCCATTCTGTCATTATTGAAAAATTTGCAGTGAAATAAAGGAATTTAAAATTTTGTGTTAAGAACCTTGTATGGAAGTGTTTGTGGTTGTGCTTAATAAAACACGACTTAAAAACTAGGGTTAAACATTGAACTGCCTAGCAAAGTCTGTCGTAGCAGACCAGATTCTTTCCACAGCGAGCTCACTGCAGTGCAAAAAGCTCCATTGCAGTAAAGCTCGTGAGGCAGAATAATGAGATTTAATGTTTTGAGCTCCCAGCTCTTTTCCAAAAAGGAGACTTTCTCCTAAAAATATCCTAGCCCTGTTCTAACACTAGAACAACAATAAGAGAGAGGAAAAGTTCTCAAAATGATGATGTTTCCCCCTCCTTCTCAGGGATCCACCATCCAGATTCATGGAATGAGAGCAAGGAGCAAGTTGCACGTAGTTTTAGCAGCATCTCGACATTGAGGGAAGTTATGGTTATATTATAGTAAAGGATTTGATTGTGTGATCATAATAATGTGTTGAAGTTGATGGAGATAGCATGTTTAGGACTTTGGGCACGGAGTCTGGAGGGAATATATTGAAATAGTTGATAGAATTGGATTCTTGTGAATTGACATGCTAATATTATATGTACCTTGATGTGAAGGTTACCGGGTTAAGACTATGAGAATAGTGAGAAATAGATAATGCAATTATCATGTTGTAAAAGATGGGGTCTTACTATTTAGTGGATGGAAAAGAATTCCAAAGTGATGAAGTTTGTAAATGTGAATTCTTGATTGTTGTGCTGATGTTTGGTGACTTATATGTTATTTCGAACATTACGCGCTTGGTTGAGGTAATTGATGAAGTGAATAAACTACTTGTTATAATCCCTGAGTTGTGGTGTGAAATGGTGCCTTAGTGAGAATTATCTTCAATGGATAACCGGGTTGATGTCAGAGTTTGATCTGTAATAAAAGAGAAAGTGAACTAAGATTGTGGGGTCTGTATAATGTAGGTGAGTTGTCCGATAGTTGGATAATGATGAGGTACTTGAGAAATATTAATATCAAGAATGATGGGTCTTCATCCTTAGTGACAGTGATTGTGGGTCTTTGTGTGAATAACATGCTTAATTAGAGTTGGGACTCATTTTAGTGCTTGTATGTTGTTGATTTACATGACTTGTGATTAGCCTACGGTCGTGTTTGAGCTAATGATTGTGATCATGTTGTATGCTTGAATGAATAACTTATGTTTACATGACACTGATTAAAAGAACTTGAATCATATAGTGTATCTGCGATTGGTGCTTTGTGTATATCTTGAAAGGTAGAAACTTAGAAACATAGGTTCATATTTTTAGTTGGAGTAGGTACCACCAACCAGTAAAGATATTGAGGCTAATTATTATTTTTATGAATCGGGTACCATAAGCTGGCACGAGTATTGTCATTCATTTGGTTACTATTGATCGGGTACTATAAGTCGGTATGGGTATTGTCATTCATTTGGTTACTATGGATCGGGAACCACGAGTCGGTACGGTACATAGACCCTGGTGCGTCCTCTGCAGGTCATGACTTGTTGGGCTAAAATAAGTCTCTTTAGCATGTGTGTACACCTTTATATTTATTTTGTGATACTGAAAGATAGAACTGTAAATCGTGATTAGATTAAGGTTATTGAGCTACAGATTAGTAGGCATGGTTACGGTACTTGAGTTAGTTGAGATGCAGTGTCACGACCCAATCACCAGGCCATGCGGGACCTACTCTAAGCCACCTAGATAGGATAACCCGTACCACCCGATTAAAACAGGCAATGCGGAAGTAATTAGAAAACCTGAAATATCATCCTAATAAAATAAAAATAACCAATCTCAACCTTAATTACAATGAAAGTTGTTAAAAACAATTGAACCCCTCCCTAGGAACTAGTCTAAACAGGCACAAGAGCTTCTAAGTGAAGTGCAAAAATAAAACAGGACAAAGCTCCCACCATAGGAAGAGATCAGTAGAAGCTGCTGGAGATCACCATCGTCTTAACCTAAGAAACCCGTAACCAGACTATACCTAAAAATGCATAGCAAGAGTAGTATCAGTACAAACAACACGTATTAGTAGTAATCATTGGTCGACCCAAATCCATTGCGTAACTTCATGTAAATATCCAAAAGAAAGCATGCATCATAATAATTATATAGTCGGTGTCCTTTATCAACAACTCCTACTACCCAGATATGCTGCCCGTGAATTCTATTCACCTTCCACCTAAGACTCATTTCCCTATTCCGCTGCCAACTTGAACATTAGAGAACACACTACTCCATTAAACTAGTCATACGCTGACTCCTTATAAACCTTAGAGTCTTCAAGCCTACCCATCTTGTCAAACACTATAGACACCTTACAACTGTCAACCCTGTAATTAATTAGCCAGCTATACCCATAGTGATCCCTTTCCCCTTACTCAAGATTTAAGTCAGTAACCCTATCTCCTAGACCTCAAAATAATGGAAAACATATAATTAATACACATTCTTCATGTAACCCGGACCCCCCAAGGATCCCTACCCTTGACATCCCGCCAAATTAAAACCTTGATTCACTAATCCAGTCATTCCAGACACCCTAAGAACCTTAGACCCTCCAATATCACCCGTCTTGAACCCATCAAACAATACACCTCACAATCTCTAGCCCTGTGACCAACTAGCCCAGACATCACCGCTATGGCAACCTGTCACTTTTGACAAAATAGAATTGTGAATGTACAATGGTAAAAGAATATAACCAGACAACATAAATCATCCAAGTCTATATGACTACCAATAAGACTCCCAGTCAATTCCCGGACTCAACAACCATATAATACATACCCAACTATGCAAGCGACCAGACCACCTATAATTTTGTCTCAGCTTGTAAGTAACCTGGACCACCCAAGGATCCTAGGGCATCATCTATGGAATTTAACATGCAACCTTAGTTTACAGAAGAAACCACCTTTTCCTATAAATACACCAACTCGGCCACTCAAGGGCCAATATATATGTCAAGTAACCATAAATCCTGATCCTCTCAGGGAACCAACATGCAATGAATATCAATAACAGCTAAGCCTGGTTTACTCAAGGAACCAACATGTAAAGAACATCAATAACATATAATCCCGGTTCACTCAAGGAACCAACATGTAAGGGACATCAATAACAGATAAGACTGGTTCATTCAAGGAACCAACATGTAAGGAACATCAATAACATATAAGTTTGGCTCACTCAAGGATACAATATTTAAGGAATATCAATAACAGATAAGCCTGGTTCACTAAAAGAACCAATATGTAATGAACATCAATAATATATATGCCCGGTTCACTCAAGGAACTAACATGTAAAGAACATCAACAAATAACAAGTAAACCCATACCAGACGTGGTACCTGAGCCAACCATAATAGAACCTGTAGCAGGCGTGGTACATGAGCCAACCATAAAATAATCTGCACAAGGCATGGTATCCGAGCCAACCAATAGATATCATGTACCAAGCGTGGTACCAGAGCCAACCAATAATTTATACCAAGCGTGGTACCTGAGCTAAACGAAGAATCACAAATATCACACAATCACAATCACAATGAATACAACCCCCACTTGTAAATCCAATAAGTGTTTAAGACAAGTTCATTGCATGAGATTGACAACAAGATATCATTTCACATTCATCCCCTTATTCCCTAAACGCGTATTGTATAAGTGATACTAATGTAATAGTTAATATGCACACATAACATAATTTAGGAAACAATTCAACCACCACCTACTATAATTGACCTGGGCCATTATTCCGACATTTATGAGCTATCCGAAGACTAACCCCATCTTAATTAACTAAGCACATAAGTTTACATACATAAAATCCATGATTTAATTAGGTTTACACAAGCATCCACAAGAAATCCAAACCTAACACCAAGATCTTGGTACCTTCTAGCTTATCCGTCCCCTCATTACACCAACCTCAGAAATCCACTACCACTTACCAACCCTTACTATTAATCAGCACTAGCTCCATGAACCCACCAAAGTTCCAGTTATCTAAGCCAATGTAATTTTAGGAGGTATATTTGAAAGTTCTTGGATCCCTAACGAGGTGCCTTTTAATAACGACTAAACATGTCATTACAACATATACCAATTTACCTATTGTTTTTCCCTGAATGATCACTAAGACAGGATAAAAGAAGCAAGCCTAAATTTTGAACCTTATCACCCTTATTATGACAACCTAAATTACAGCCTTACATGAATCACCGAAACTTCCATGTCCGTCGGTGTGTGTGCTAGACTCAACCAAAAATTAATTCTATCCTGATCTATCAAGAACCCCCTTCATTCGAGTTATGCGAGACAAATTGGAGTAACCTTTCTCGAGTGTCCAAGTAATCTGGAGCCATCAATATACCAAAATGAAAGTATTTTAAACATATCCGACAAAAATAGATTTTCCGTGTTACAAGAAACGTGATCTCGCTTCGCTATAGCGACCCATCCTCTGCTATAATGACCTTGCTATATCAGGAATATTCCCACTATAGCAATACCGTAGTATCAGCCTGCCTCTCGCTATAGCAGTGCAGGTGAGGTAGTTACTTTGGGCAATCCCAAATTTGGCCCATTTCTACTAACCCAAACTCTATTTCGAAAGTTTCTATGGGATACTATGTCCCTCACATATCATGATATCACCTTAATTTTCTCAAACACTACACCTTGAGACACCAAACATCTCTAAACCATGCAATATCGAAATTTCAAAGGAACCCATCCTAGCCTGAGATTTTGGTCAACTCTCATCCTAGAGGGAACTCTACCCAGACACTTACACCCTAACCAATGTTATAATGAGCACATCACCACCACTCAATGAGCGGTAACAAAATATATTATCATGATCAACAAAAGGGATATGAATGTTCAAGAATCCATTTCATAACCCCACTCTCTCAACCGACCCTACCACTAAGGATCATCATCCTAAACAAGCTAACTTATTTCAAAATCTCCATAATTCAACTCTACCCTTCTCAAGAGCTACTATTAGCGAATAATCACTCTCATAAAATAAGCCTATGGGCAATGTCAAACAATAATCAGCCAATTACATGTCATTTTTCCAAATACTACATGGGTGACTCTCCCCACCAATAGGCAATCATAATTTCACAATTACTCAGAAATTTGGTCCCACCATAATCTCACAATTTCCTCATTAACTTACACATTAGTATCACAAAGCATGTAGTTACTCAATCAACAATAAAAAATACTGAGTCACATAAAGTCTGATGTTCAACTATATAGATTACCTCAAACACGCAACATCACCCACATCAAACGAATAACCTATATGCCAAGGGCACCATATCCACCCCTTCCCTTTAACACACATGGATACTAGCTTAATACGGTTAATATTAATTGCATATTAAATTTGTTTATAAGTGATTTTCATGATTCACGCAGCAGCTCACAACTCAAACTGACGATTAAAACAAATCGGAAATGAAAAGCAAAACAGGGGAAAACAGGGTCCTTCCCATCGTGCTATAGTGGCGTACTCACCGCTACGGTGACCCCCAGCAGCAGCAGCCCAGAAATTTATCTTTTTTGAAAAATTCCCTTATTCCCCTTCCTCATTTTCAACAGTAACCCATGAATCACATTATGGCCTTTAACATAATCCCAAGATTGAACCCATCAATGCATAATCAGGAACTTAGCATCACCTTATTTAAGAACAAATTATGAATTACACAAGAAAACTATTCATAACATCACATTTCCTCTATCATGCAATAATAGCCTTTTCCTCCTATAGTCTCCAACCAATCTTGACTATCCTGAAACCGGAGTTTCCCCACAGTCACAAATGATTATGTCCCCTTACCATTTTTACCAACGGTAAGTCCATGCCCAAAACATAGCACAAATTTTTTAGTTAAGTCACATAACAGTTAACCCTTTAACCAATCACACATAACCAAGTTATGACTCTTCCATGACCACAAATTTCATAGTTATTCAAGCAATTACACACCACACATTCATAGTTATTCAAATAACGCAATGCACATAATCACAAACCTTAAGTTTCACCACTAACAAGTCCCCTTTTCATTGAACTTTATTCACCTCATGGACAACATAACTGTTAACCGGTCATCTATGCATTTACATAGCCTCAAAGGCCAGATACCAATTGGAACCTTCCCAGTTTCAACTTCCTTACTTGGTTCATTTCAGCATGAGACAACGACATTCAATTTACCTCATTCAAATACAAATTGGAATTGAGAGATACCAATTAAACTTAACCCATACAAGCAGGCAACAAACCTCATGAACGAAATGAAGAAAGTGCAATAATTTCCTAGAATGCTTCATAGTTTCCCAAAGATAAGATATGGACGTCAAAGATATGGACGTCAACACATCAATCCACAGGACTCTACTCAATATTTGCTCTTATAGTGGGAGAATGATAACCTAGGCTCTGATGCTAAATTATCACGACCCAATGACCAGGTTGTGCAAGCACCTACTCTAAGACACCTAGATAGGAGAACCCTTACCACCCTATTAAAATAGGCAATGCAAAAGTAATTAGAAAACCTGAAATATCATCTTAATAAAATAAAAATTATCAATATCAACCTTGATTACAATGAAAGCTATTAAAAACAATTGAACTTGTCCCTATGAACTAGTCTAAATAGGTACATAAGCTTCTAATAGAAGTACAAACATAAGACAGGACACATCTCCCACCATAGGAAGAGATAAGTAGAAGTTGCTGGAGATCACCATTGTCTTAACCTAAGAAATATCAACTGATCCTGCAACCAGACTATACCTAAAAAGACATAGCAAGAGTAGTATCAGTATAAATAATACATACTGATAGGCATCATCGGTTGACCCGAATCTTCCGCATAACATCATGTAAATATCTAAAAGAAAGCATGAATCATAACAGTTATACAGTCGGGGTCCTTTATCAACAACTCCAACTACCCAGAAATGATGCCTGTAAATTCTGTTCACCTTTCCCCCAAGCCTCATTTCCCTATTCCGCTGCCAACTCAAACATTAGAGAATACACTACTCCATTAACCTGGTCATACGTTGACCCCTTATAAACCATAGACTATCTAATCCTACCCATCTTGTCAAACACTAGAGACACCTTACAACTGTCATCCAAGTTATCAATTAGCCAGCTATCCCCATAGCGAGACCTTCCCCCTTACTCAAGATTTAAGTCAGTAACCCCAGCTCCTAGCCCTCAAAGTAATGGACCACATGTAATTGATACATATTCTTCATGTAACCCAGAACCCCAAGGATCCCTACCCCTGACACATCATCAAATTAGGCACTCACCAAATACTAGCCTTGATTCACTAACCCACTCATACCTGATTCCCTTAGAACCTTAGACCCTCCAAGTTCACCCATCTTTAACCCATCAAACAATACACCTCACAACCTGTACCCCTAAGACCAACTACCCAGACATCACCACTATGCTGGCCTGTCACTCTTGCCAAAATATGAATTATGAATGTACAATGGTAACAAGATATAGCCAGATAACATGAATCAGCGAAGTCCATATGACTACCAATAAGACTCCCAGTCAATGTTCAGACTCAACAACCATATAAGGCATGCCCAACTATGCAAGTAACCAGACCACCTATAATCATGTCTGAGCTTTAAGTAACCCGGATCACCCAATGATCCCTAGGATATCGTCTATAGAATTTAACATGCAACCATGGTTTCATAAGAAACCACCTTATCCCTTTAACACACCAACCCATCTACTCAAGGGCCAATATGTATGTCAAGTAACCATAAATCCTGGCCCTGTCAAGAAACTAACATGCAACGAATATCAATAACAGCTAAGCCTTGTTCACTCAAGGAACCAATATGTAATTAACATTAATAACAAATAAGCCCGGTTCACTCAAGGAACCAACACATAAGGAACATCAATAACAGATAAGTCTGGTTCACTCAATGAACCAACATGTACTCACTACAGGAACCAATATGTAAAGAATATCAATAATAGATAATCCCAGTTCACTCAAGGAACCAATATGTAATGAATATCAATAATAGATACGCCCGGTTCACTCAAGAAACTAAAATGTAAAGAACATCAACAAATAATAAGTAAACCCATAGAAGGCGTGGTACCCGAGTCAACCATAAGAGAAGCTGTACCAGGCGTGGTACCCAAGTCAACCATAGTATAATTTCTACCAGACATGGTACATAAGCCAACCAATAGATATCTCATAACAGGCGTGGTAGCTGAGCCAACCAATAATTTGTACCAGATGTGGTACCTGAGTCAACTGAAGAATCACATATATCACACAATCACAATCACACTGAATACAACCCACACTTGTAAAGCCAACAAGTATTTAAGACAAGTTCATTGCATGAGATTGACAACAAGATATCATTTCACATGCATCCCCTTATTTTCTAAACACGTATTGTACAAGCGATACTAATGTAATAGTTAACATGTACACATAACGTAATTTGGAAAATAATTGAACCACCACCTACTACAACCGACCTTGTCCATTATTCTGACATTTATGACTTATCTGCTATGACTAATCGGAACATAGAAGATTAAAGAAATTTCGGTTAATTATAGTGGGGCAAGTATGAAGTGTGGTGTTATTGATGTGTTTGAATTGTATTCCCTGTGTAAGTATATTATTGAGATCATCTCTTGTATGATGACTTCTATATGAGTATTATGTTAATAAATCTTTGTCCGTCGATGATGCCAATTAGTATGCGTGGTGTACTGATGCTACTCTTGCTACACCTCTTTGAGTGTAGATGTATGACAGGTTGACTGTAGTTTCAGTTCATGGATTAAAGAGTCTCTACCAGAAACTTTCGCATTATATTTCATGGATGTAAGTTGTGTCCTATATATTTCTTGTCATACTCTTTAACTTAGAATCTCTTGCATACGTCTAGACCATGTCTTAGGAAATATTGTATTTACTGCTTTAAAAATGATTGTATGTTTTTTTTAATTAATGGAAATTGTATTTATTAATTTCTCTTGGTTATTAATATGTTGAACGGTTAAATAACTTCCGCTTTAATTGATAATTTTTGGGTAATGAAGGTTTCTCCTGTCGAGTCAGAATCGGGTAGATGCCCGCATGACCTAACGTAATTTAGGTCATGATAGACAGGTATTTGTTCTTGAACTCTTACTTTCTGCTCGTGTCCACTTTTCCAAGAAGAAAGGAAAATCTTATGAAGATATTGTCTCTATTGAGAGATTGCTCACTTCTAGGGTTTTACATATACAAATACATATATCTTCTATAATAATATATTATATTAGTATATTTTATATCTTTAAAAGTTTCAGTATATAAAGTAATAAAGGGACCGAAACCTCTATATCTTATAACTTTCTCTTGATTTTAAATCAAGCTAGTACTTGAACCCTTTTGTAGAGGGATTAATGTAAAGCAGCCTCAGAAAATATGTTTACTGCTTACGTAGAACTAAATAAAAGTTCAATCCCAGTAACCTTGGGCTCAATCTAACTTGGCTTGTTATACTTTGAGGTCATTTATATCTTCGTCGATATTATATAAATTGTATCCTATTTAATTTTGACTCTAACAGAACTTAAATCTAAAGTCTAACAGAGGATAATTTGAACCATAGTGAAAGATTAAATTTGGACCTTATTTTCCCAAAGTAATGAGACAAGTGGAATCTACTCAACCCCAATGTAGAGTTCCATTAATGTCAAGGCAAATAGGAGATAATGTGATAACAAGTAGAGTATGACTATTTGAATGATCCTAAAGTATATAGAATTATAACATTAAGGCTCTTTTCTTACTATAAAGCACTTTGTAGTAAGGTGATTAATTACAAGATTGTTCTTTTATAGCTAATCTATATTTATATTTATATTTATATATATCTATATATATAAAGGAAGGTTATAGACAAGGTTATGTGGCACCTTTTTATGGCCTCTATTTATATTTATCTTTTTTCTCCATTTTTTTACAATATTTTTCATTTTTCATCATAATTTACTTACTAATTGAATTTAAAAAGCCTTATACATTAAATATTGATTTACAAAGGTTACCCAAATACATGCAATAAATCCTAGTTGTGACATTGCTTTCATCCCATGTAGCATCAACATTTCTTCAACTTCTTATTTATTGTATATTATTACATGAACCCATAAATGATTTTAAGAGTTTTTTTTTGGTTAAAACGATTTTAAAAGTTACATAGTCTCTTTTCTCCTTTTATTTCACCTTTTTATTATTATAAAATAATAATATCAACTAATATTTGAGAATATATATATACATATATAATATCTTTGATAAAAATAACCACTCATAACTCACATCCCTTCAATATACTCTTAATAATATTCATAGCTCTTATTCTTTTTAATCTTCATAATATCTTTTTAATTTGTAAGTTTATGACACCTTATGGTATTCCTTCATTTTGCCCATATAAATTTATATTTTGTTTTATGAAAATTCTTATTCAATTTTATCCTTTCCTTTCTCCATTATCATATAGCATACAGAAGGGTGAGGAAAAAAAATGTTGATCATCACATCATATGATTGCTTTCATGATTAAAAACCACGATTGATAAAGCTGTAAAGAATTTACGGATAGGAATGTTTTTTTAGGAATTTTAAATTATACTCTCATTTTAATTTATGATGTATTATTTATTTGAGAGTCAATTTAATTATCCTTTGAAATAAAATTATATTAGATGAACTCAAGATCAACTAAATCAAAGTGCTAAATTATCAATCAAGTTATGATTACTTAAGTTATAAAATTATTCTCTTAATTTTTGTATTTATGGTCACTTAAGAAAATTAAAAAATTTTATTTTAGGTGCTTAAGGTTGAAAAATTCATTTAAGTTTTTTAGATATAAATATATTCGTAATTTGTGCTTGTAGGGATGAAGAAGAAATTTGAGAAAGATAAAAAAAATTGAGCAAATTCAAAAGAAGATGATATAGAGTCCTATAATAAAATTATAATTATAGTAATTTCATTTCTTTGATTTTACCTTCCTCTTTCCTGTTTTTCATTTATGTTTTCTGTTGAAGAACTTAGAAAATATTTTCGAGTTCTTTTAACTGCATCTTCTTGCTTTCTCATTTTTCGTAAAGTTGTATTTTAAAAATGTAATGCAATGAGAATAGGATAGTAGGTAACGCAAATCAGAAGGTTGAGAAAGAAAAATTTGATAAGAGGACCCTTTTTTTGTTTTTTTTCTCTTCTTTTATATTACTATAGTTGTACACATATATTTCATTATGTTGAGTTATGGTTAATTCTTGTAAATTTTTATTATGGCAGCTTTTTGCAATATTTTAAAACGAATATTTTATACTCGGTAAGGTCCAAAAAACTATGGTTAGAAGCATTTTAAAAAGAGAAGATTTAAAACTTCAAGAAATGTTTTTATCCAAACGTTGAATTTAAAAAATTGACAACAAAATAGAGTACTTGTGTACTTCTTAAAATACCTAAAGAAACAAAAAAATATTATTTGCATTATTTTTGTTTCAAAAATAATAAAGAAGAATACAAATAGACTATAAGGCCATAAATTTATATTTATATAAAATTGAAAAGGAATACCACCTCTCTTAAATTTTTATTAAATTACATCTCTTTTAATTCAAGATTTTTTTTATTTTCTCTCATATTTTAATACAATATCTAGCTTATCTTTTTTTCCTCCTTCTTTTGGCTTTCCCTCATTTTTCTATGTAATTAATATAAGAATTAATTCGTCAATTATCACCAATAATAATTTATTATTTTTCTATTTAATCACTATAACTATTGATAATTATAATACATTGATGATGAGAATTAAAAATTTTGAGTTTTTGAATGTAAATTTAGTTATATTTTTTAAAATTCATAAAATGTGAGCCCCAAGAAAATTTAAAAAATATTAGACTATATTCCTTCATTGAAGAGATTAAGATAAATTTCGTTACATATGATGGAAGAGAGTTGCTATTAAAGTGTGAAAATTCAAGCCATTGAGAACAATAACTAAGTGTAATGACCAGGTTCATCGTTACGGGTAAATCATTCGTGCCAAGTTTCGGGTTAGAAAACTTTCGGGTTTGGGAGTTGAAAATTTTGGGCTAGGCTAGTCTCGACCAGTTTTGGAGTGAGGTAGGGTCTATGGAAATCTGGGTAAGGATTGGGTTAGATGTCTTGGTTTGAGCTAGTTTTTCTTGTAGCTAAGACATAGAGGAGTCTAGGGGACTTTTTGGAATCGAATTCGGGTAAGTAGAGCTCCCAAAATCGAGGTTGACGTGATGGGATTGTTTCAAAATATCAAAAAAATAAGTGTGTTGTAAAATAGACCAATTTTGGAGATTTCTCGACATTCTATCCATGACGAGCACTACCACTCCGCCACGGCGACCTCCGCTATAGCAGAATAATTACCGCTATATCAAAAGTCAAGACGGTCAACCTTCACCATAGAAGTAGGGTCCGCTATGGCGGTTCTGCTATAACACAGTGGGGACCGCTATAGCAGAGAGACGTGACCAGAAAACCCAGAAAATGGGTTTTAATTTCATTCTCTCTCATTCAGCCCCAAAACAGATGAGAGCGATTCCAAAACCTCCTAGGTTTCTCCAAGACTTGGGAGCCATGGGGAGGAGGAATTCCGGTAAAAAGGATGCGAAACCATGGATTCAGGCCTGCAAGATCACCAAGAACGCCTCCACGGAGCCAAAAATGCACGGTTGCAGCTGCTTGGCTCCCAGGTAGGCTAAGTTTTCATTGAGTAGATAGACCTACTTACATTCTATACTTATTATATAGTGGAAAAGGAGAATCCATGATTAGGCCTCCGAGCACGGAGTCTGGTGGATTTGGTGTTGGTTATGTGTGTGCTAGGAATTAGTTGGATTAAATTGTGGGATATTGATAATTATTTGGGGATATTTATGTTGTCCTGGTATGATAAGATGATAGGGTTCAGAGACTGGGATGTGGAGAAGGTTCGGGGAACAGAGAATTACAAGGATAACTAAATGGGTATGGAAATGAGAAACTCTTAGGTGAGGTTTCGGGAATACGAAGGGCATGATAAATAGTATTGGTTATTGCTAAGGGCTGAGGGGTGGTAATTCACATTGTTATTATTTATGCAAGTTCTGAAATCAATGTGGTTGTTAAATTATTCTAAATAGGGAAACCGTTCATTTTTCGTAAATAAAGGGTGAGTGTGTTTAGTCTTCAGACGGAGGTTGAGGCTAAGTTTACCCGGGAAAGAGGGTAGGTGATGGCTTACGATTCCTGTGAATGTTGTATATTTTTGTACTCTTATCTAAGTGTTTGTATGAATTACATTACTTAGAGAAATTGTTTAGAATGTCTAAGGGTCCTGTTTTACAGTCTGTGGATTGAACGGTTGTTGTTTGTTGGTTGTGGATAAATTAACATTCGGTTGGTTCGGGTACCACACCTGGTATGGGATATACTAATGGTTGGCTCGGGTACCACACCTGGTATGGGATATACTACCACGCCTGGTACAGGTATAAAAAATTGTTGGCTCGGGTACCACGCTTGGTACGAGTATAACAAATAGTTGGCTTGGGTACCATGCCTGGTACCGGAAACTAATGGTTGGCTCGGGTACCACGCCTAGTATGGGTTTATTTTACTACTTCATTGCATTGATATTGTTGTATTGCATTGACTACTATTGGTTCCGTGAGTGGATCGGGCTATTTTATTGAAATGTGATATTTGTTGGTGGTTCTTGAATAACCGGTAATCCTGTTATACCTATTGTGAGTTTGGTCTTGGTATAGGCCGGGTTGCTATGTTATGTTACTAGTTTGGTATTGGTGTAGGCCGGGTTGTTATGGTATATTGTGAGTTTGATCTTGGTATAGGCCGGGTCGCTATATTATGTTACTAGCTTGGTCTTGGTGTAGGCTGGGTTGTTATCGTACACTGTGAGTTTTGTCTTGGTATAGGCCGGGTTGCTATATTATGTTACTAGTTTGGTGTTGGTGCAGGCCGGGTTGTTGCGGTATATTGTGAGTTGGTCTTGGTGTAGGTCGGGTTGCTATATTATGTTATTAGTTGGTCTTGGTGTAGATGGGGTTATTATGTTGGTTATTAGTTGATCTTGGTGTAGACCGGGTTTGTCATGTTAACACTAGATGTGTGAGGGGGATCCAGGTGGGTCCGAACTATTTAAAAGAGGTTATGTGCTCATAAATTGATGTCATTAAGTGTAATAATGGCAGTCATGAATTATCATAGTTAATAAGCTAAGGGAGGGTCTTTGTGTAGGCTGGGTAGTCTGTTGAACACTTAAGTGTGGATGGAGGACCCTTGGAGGGTCTGGGTTATGTGATCCAAGAAGAGATTTAGATGTAGCTCCATGGTGGTAATTGAAGGTGTCAATGGTTGTTAGGGGAATTGCATGTGGTTGGTAAATATAGAGGAAGACTGAGAGTCTGGGTGTGGTTATTATCTAATATAACCAGGTAGTAAAGTTGTCCTAGAGGTCCGGATAGTCCGGAAAATTATAGGTAATATTTGGGTATAACTGGTTTGGTTGGGCAGTGGGCCGGATTTAGTATGGGTATTTAGGCAAGGTACTTGACTGGGGTAAAGGTTAAAGGTGACTTGGGAAGTCTAGGTGACAAGGTGACTTGGGAAGTCTGGGTACAAGGTGAACTTGAGAAGTCTAGTTATGAGTGAGACTTGGGAAGTCCTAGATGTCAGGGTCAAGGCCAAAGGTGAAGGAGGGAGCTATAATGTTTATTTTCATGTTTTTCCCTGTTTTCCTATATGATGGTAAATGTGGATTCGGGTCAACTGATGATGCCTACCAGTACGTGTGGTTGTACTGACTCTACTCTTGCTATACCTTTTTGGTATAGTCTGGTTGCAGGGTTGGTGATGTTTCATAGGTACATGATGATGGTTATCTCCAGCAGCTCCTGTCCTTCGATTCTACGACGGAAGTTGTGTCTCTTTTACATGTTCTGTATAAATCTTCTAGTAGCTCTTGTACCTGCTTAGACTAGGTCCTAGTAAGAGTGTTTTTAAAGGTTGTAAATGTTTTCCGCAATTTCTTTAAGTCATCTATTTTATGAACATTTTCTGTAAAAGAATTTCTCATGTATAAAAATGGGTTGATTAATGGTTTACTTTAATTTTTGCGAGTTACCTATTGGACGGGTGGTGACTATTTAGGTGGATAGAGTAGGCGCCCGCACGGCCACATCTAATCTTTGGGGAGCTATGAGGCATTCTAGGAAACATCTCCCCTTTTTCATTCCTTCTCGGGTGGTTTCGTTAATTGCTTGTATGGGTTGAGTCCAATTGGTATCTCTCGATTCCAGTTGGTATCTCAACAAGATAAAGGATGTCATTGGACTCCGGGTATGACAAACAAGCAAGAAGGATTGGAACTGGGAAGGTTCCAATATCTGGATGGGGAGTCTATGTAAAGGTATGGATGGATCCGCTAATGGTCATCCATGAGGCGAATAAAATGCAATGAAAGTGATTTGATTGACTGTTTAAGCTTGAGACTTGAGATTGTGCTTATGAGTATTGATGTTGTTTGAATGACTGCAAATGTGTGGTGTGCAATTATTTGATTTGTTGTTGATGTTTTGGTCCGAGAGGAGTCATAACTTGAATTGGTGTGCTTGGGTTGATAATTACTTTTTATGTGTACTTAAAATTGGTCAGTAAAGTGGTGTTACATTTTGAAAATGGGCTTGCCATTGGTAAAAATGGTAAGGGGATGAGGCTTACGACTGTAGGGAAACTCCAGTTTCAGGACAGTCGGGATTGGTTAGGAACCATGGGGAAAAAGGGCTATCATTGGTTGATGGCAGGAACTACGGTAAGGAAAATTTTATGGTAACTCATGATTGTAACTTAAGGAAAATTTATTTCCAGCTTTGAAAACTGTGATTATTTTAAATAATAAATTGCGATATGCCTTAATTAGAATTATTTGCATTAGATTCGGGTATAGGCTTACCATTTATATAGATGGTATGGGAACAAAAAGGGATTGTGGATTGTAGGGAAACTCCAGTTTCAGGACAGCCGGGACTTAGTTGGGAACCAAGGGAACAAAGGAGCCATTATTGTGTAATGGCGGGAATATATTATCGGGAAGCAAATGTTGTTGTGATTTCTTTGTATTTCATGATGTGTCATGTTGATTTGTGATGTGATAATGCCGAGAATGGTCTTGAGGGTGGTTTAAGACCGTGGCGAGATTTACAGGTTTAGACTGTGATAATTTGGAAGGGGGATGAGTGCATTTAGCTGGAAATAAAAATTTCCTGTACTGTTACTGTCGGGACCGCTATAGCGGAAGTCAACCGCTACGGCGGAACCACTATAGCGGAGTGACCACCGCTATAGCGGAAAGGGCGTGAGGCAGGAGCCTCATCGTGTTTTCCCCTGTTCTCATTCATTCCCGAGGGCAATGTAAAAGCAAGTATTAAGCTATGAATTGCTTTGTAAAACAAGGAAACCAACGATTTAGCTAATATAGTACGCGTATAAGGGAATTGGTCAGAAATTGAGCATCCATGCGCGATAAAAAGAAAAGGGTAGATATAGTAGCCCGAGATATTGGTAAAATTATGATGGACCATTGGTGGGAATAGTCACTCATGTAGAATTTGACAAATGACCCATAATTGGCTGAGTAGTATGGGACACTGCTCATAGGCTTATATTGCGAGGGCGATTATTGACTTATTTTATTATTGATGACCCTTAGTGGTAGGGTCGGTCGGGGGAATGGGGTTATTAAATGAATCCCTTAGCATGGTTTTTCCTTCTGTCAGTCATGATAATATCGGTATTACTGTTCTTTGAGTGGTGGGGATGTGCTCTCCATAGCATTGGTTAGGGTGTAATTTCTCGAATACAATTCCCCCCTAAGACGAGAGTTGATGAAACGTCAAGCCAGGATGAGTTCCAATGGAATTTTTGTTATTGCGTGATTCGGATATACGTGGTATCTCGGGGCACAATGTTGTCAGGAGTAAGGTGTATTATGATATATGATGGCATAGTACCCCGTAGGAAGCTTCCGGAATGGAGTTCGGGCTAGTAGAACTTCGAGTATAGTGGGAAAGGGATCGCCATGGTGGGATCTAGTCCCCTTGGAAGGGAAAAATTGTGTTGTTCGTTAGTTGAGTTTCTTAGGATCCAGTGTTTCAACGAGGCCCCAAATTTCAGGGCACTCGGGGAGGGGTAATCTAGTTCCCTTGTGCAACTCGAAGGAAGAAATTCCTTGATAAAGCGGAAGTGAGTTATATTTTTGGCTGAGTTGGGTATACCAAGGTATTGGGAGGTTTTCGGTGGTTTGCGTAAGGTTATATTTACGCTATGGTAGAGCATTAGGATTGAGGGACGGGCTTGTTCTTTCCCTCCGCCATAGAGATCGTTTGGGGATGAACGATTTGTAAATTAGTATCTGTTGTAACGACCAAGTTTGTCATTACGGGTAAACCATTCGTGCCAAGTTTCGGGTTAGAAAACTTCGGGGTTTGGGAATTGAGAATTGAGAATTTTGGGCTAGGCTAGTCTCGACCAGTTTTGGAGCGATGTACGGTCTAGGGCAATCCGGGTAAGGATTGGGTTAGATGTCTTGGTTCGAGCTAGTTTTCCTTGTAGCTAAGACATAGAGGAGTTCAGGGGTCTTTTCAGAATCGAATTCGGGTATGTAAAGCTCCCGAAATCGAGGTTGACGTGATGGAGTTGTTCCTGAATGTTGGGAAAATAAGTGTGTTGTAAAATGGACCAATTTTGGAGATTTCTTGACATTTTGTCCGTGACGAGCGCTACCGCTCTGCCATAACGACCTCCTCTATAACGAAATAATTATCGCTATAGTGAAAGTCAAGACGGTCAACCTTCGCCATAGCGGTAGGGTCTGCTATGGTGGTACCTCTATAGCAGAGCGGGGACCGCTATAGCAAAGCGACGTGACCAGAAAATCTAGAAAATGGGTTTTTAATTTCATTCTCTCCCATTCAGCTCCAAAATAGATGAGAGCTATTCCAAAAACCCTCCTAGGCTACTCCAAGGCTTGGGAGCCATGGGGAGGAGGAATTCAGGTAAAAAAGATGTGAAACCACAGATTCGGGCCTGCAGGACCGCCAGGAATGCCTCCACAGAGCCAAAAACGCACGGTTGCAGATGCTTGGCGCCCAGGTAGGCTAGGTTTTCATTGAGTAGATAGACCTGCTTACATTCTGTACTTATTGTATAGTGGAAAAGGAGAATCCATGATTAGGCCTCCAGGCACGGAGTCTGGTGGATTCGGTGTTGGTAATGTGTGTTCTAGGAATTGGTTGGATTAAATTATGGAATATTGATAATTATTTGGGGCTGTTTATGTTGTCCTGGTATGATAAGATGATAGGGTTCAAAGACTGGGATGTCAGGAAGGTTCGGGGAACCAGGAATTGCAAGGATAACTAAATTGGTATGGAAATAGGAAACTCCTAGGTGAGGTTTCTGGAATACGAAGGGCATGATAAGTAGTGTTGGTTATTGCTAAGGGCTGAGGGGTGGTAATTCACATTGTTATTATTTATGCAAGTTCTAAAATCAATGTGGTCGTTAAATTATGCTAAAAAGGAAAACCGTTCATTTTTTATAAATAAAGGGTGAGTGTGTTTAGTCTTCGGACGAAGGTTGAGGCTAAGTTATATACCTAGTAAATAGGGTAGGTGATGGCTTACGATTCCTGTGAACGTTGTATATTTTTGTACTCTTATCTAATTGTTTGTATCAATTACATTTCTTAGGGAAATTGTTTAGAATGTCTAAGGGTCCTGTTTTACAGTATGTGGATTGAACGGTGTGTTTCTTGTCAGTTTTTACAAGTTGTTTGTTCATTATATGACTGTGGATTAATTCATATTCGGTTGGCTCGGGTACCACGCCTGGTACGGGATATACTAACAGTTGGCTCGGGTACCACGCCTGGTACGGGTATAACAAATTGTTGGCTCAGGTACTACGCCTGGTATGAGATATACTAACGGTTGGCTTGGGTACCAAGCCTGATATGGGTATAACAAATGGTTGGCTCAGGTACCATGCCTGGTACGGGATACTAACGGTTGGCTCGGGTACCAGCATGGTACATGTTTATTTTACTACATCATTGCATTGATATTATTGTATTGCATTGACTGTTATTGGTTCCGTGAGTGGACCGGGCTATTTTATTGAAATGTGATATTTGTTTGTGGTTCTTGAGTGACCGGGAATCCTGTTAGACCTATTATGAGTTTGGTCTTGGTATAGGCCAGGTTGCTATAATATGTTACTAGTTTGGTCCTTGTGTAGGCCCGGTTGTTATGGTATATTGTGAGATTGGTCTTGGTATAGGTCGGGTGGCTATATTATGTTACTAGTTTGGTCTTGGTATAGGCCGGGTAGCTATATTATGTTACTAGCTTGGTCTTGGTGTAGGCCGAGTTGTTATGGTACATTATGAGTTTGGTCTTGGTATAGGCTGGGTTGCTATATTATGTTACTAGTTTGGTGTTGGTGTAGGCCGGGTTGTTGTGGTATATTGTGAGTTGGTCTTAGTGTAGGACGGATTGCTATATTATGTTATTAGTTGGTGTTGGTATACACCGTGTTATTATAGTGGTTATTAGTTGGTCTTGGTGTAGACCGGGTTTGTCTTGTTAACACTAGCTGTGTGAGGGGGATCCGGGTGGGTCCGGACTATTTAAAAGAGGTTATGTGCTCATAAATTGATGTCACTAAGTGTAATAATAGCGGTCATGAATTATCATGGTTAATAAGCTAAGGGTGGGTCTTGGTGTAGGCCGGGGTAGTCTGTTGAACACTTAGGTATGGATGGAGGACTCTTGGAGGGTCCGAGTTATGTGATCCAAGAAGGGATTTAGATGTATCTCTATGGTGCTCATTGAAGGTGTCAATGGTTGTTAGGAGAATTGCATGTGGTTGGTAATTATAGAGGAAGACTGAGAGTCTGGGTGTGGTTATTGGCTAATATCACCAGGTGGTAAAGCTGTCCTAGAGGTCCGGGAAATTCCAGAAAGTGGTAGGTAATACTTGGGTATAAGTGATTTGGTTGGGCAATGGACCGGATTTAGTCTGGGTATTTAGTCAAGGTAGTTGACTGGGGTAAAGGTTAAAGGTGATTTGGGAAGTCTAGGTGACAAGGTGACTTGGGAAGTCTGGGTACAAGGCGAACTTGAGAAGTCTAGTTATGAGTGAGGCTTGGGAAGTCCTAGATGTCAGGGTCAAGGCTAAAGGTGAAGGAGGGAGCTCTAATGTTTGTTTTCATGTTTTTCTCTGTTTTCCTATATGATGGAACATATGGATTCGGGTCGATCGATGATGCCTACCAGTACGTGTGGTTGTACTGACTCTACCCTTGCTATACCTTTTTGGTATAGTTTAGTTGCAGGGTTGGTGATGTTTCATAGGTACATATGATGGTGATCTCCAGCAGCTTCTCTCCTTCGATTCCATGACGTAAGTTGTGTTTCTTTTACATGTTCTGTATAAATCTTGTAGTAGCTCTTGTACCTGCTTAGACTAGGTCCTAGAGAGAGTGTTTTTAAAGGTTGTAAAGGTTTTCCGCAATTTCTTTAAGTCATCTATTTTATGAACATTTTCTGTAAAAGAATTTCTCATGTATAAAAATGGGCTGATTAATGGTTTACTTTAATTTTCGTGAGTTACCTGTTGGATGAGTGGTGAGGGTTCGTCTATCTAGGTGGATACAGTAGGCGCCCGCACGGCCCGGTAGGTTGGGTCGTGACACTAAGGATCCTGATAATCTATTTTGTAGTGTCTTTTACAAGGTTTTTTTTGATATACTTAGATATAGAAGTGCAACCATGATTATTAATTTATAATTTTTAATCATAATTTTTTTATTTATTGAGTTATTGATATATTATTTATACGTGTCACATAAAAAAAATTAGTAAGAAACTAATTTGTATCATCTACATAGAGATATATAAAATCAAGTATTCTTAGAAGATCAGCAACTCTTAAAGAGTGAAAATTTTGAATAAACTATAAAATTTATCGTAAATAATATAATGAATTAAACCATTAAATTTAATTTATTTAGATTTTAAAGCTAAAAAAAATCTTAACACATTCTTTACACTTAAATATTAGGCTAACTTGCATATCTTATAAAGTATATTATTACCGTGCGAAGCGCGACCTATTTGACTGTTATTAATAATAAAAGTGACTCATTTAGGAAAAAGGATAATGGGGGATTTGGTACTACTTGCAGGTGAGATAGTAACCCCTTTACTGCCATTAAATTCTCATAAGTAAAACACTCTATATATAATTAATTTTTAAATCTATGTAATGTTAAATTGAGTAGGTTTAAACTTTTTGAAAATAATTAAGTAGATTAGTAATTTCGGCCATGCTTAACCTAAGTGAAATTTTGTGATATCTTTTGCGATTTTTGAAGAGATTATTAGGGGAACGGTATTTACTTGTAGAATAGATTTCGATATCTACCACGCGGATGTGACGACCCAAAATCCCAAAATTGTGATGACACCTACCCCAACACGACCATTGTAGGTAAGCATGACTCAACAACTCAAAAATTCAAAGTAAAGGCAATAAAATAGAATTCACACAAAACTTTGATAATAATAATAACAATATCTCAAGAACGCCTTAAGAGTAATTGAACAAGAAAATTAACTTCCCAGGACTCAGAAGTCATTAGTATAAGAGCCATTCTAATACCAAATGTTAAATAAACAGAATACAAATCTTTTTTGGAACAACATAAGAAAAAAACAAAATAGATGAAGCTGGGAAAGACTTCGATCCGAGAAGCTCACCATAGCTTTGAAATACCTTTAGGATGCACGATCACGAACTGTGGAGTCCAATCGTAGTAGAATCTGCATCATATGGATGCAGAAAATTAAGAGTGAGTACGATCTACTTGTACTCAGTAGGTATTTGTCACGCCCCGAGCCTACCCCTGGACGTAAAACGGGACCCAAGATCACAAGTGATCTCAAGATAACCCTCTGGCATTAGCATGACTTAAAAACTGAACAAAACATAATAACGGAAGCGTAACTGAAGTAATGAGCAACTCAACCTGTTTATATAAGTAAAAGTCTAAGGGTGAAAATCTAAATACAGCTGAATGTCTGACTCTATGTCTGAAAGCCTCTACTACTGGCGAGTTGTTGGAACAACCCCCAGCTAACTCTAAATACTGAAATACTGAATACACAATCTAAATACTGAAATGAAACTTAACTCCAAGTCCTCGAAAGAGAAGGACTCACCAAGCTGACTGGATGTGTTGTTGATCTACTAGCCACAGACTTGTGAGCGGGCTACAGAATCTACATCATAATAGGATGCAGCACAAAGAAGTATGCGGTGAGTTCTATGGAATGTACTGAGTATGTGAGATATGCATAATCATGATGAAAACATACTTAAAACATGCTTGAAATGAGTTTGTGTATGTAGAGATATAGCATAAGAAAATATCAATATATAAGGCATAAAACGTGAAATAAAGTCAGGATTCAAAGTAGAGTATCATATAACTTATTAGCTTGAAAATAAACATACGGGAGTTTCTCTTAACCGACATTAAACCATGCTGAGCTACATGGAGTCAAGTGTCATGAACCAACACTGCAAAAGGCTGTCCTAACCGGCCAATGTTAGAACCATGTCATACCATGATCCTATCATAAGCCACAAAGGGCACCTACGGTGGCACGTAGTTCTGGGACTAAGGGTACTCTCACCCGACAAACTCGGTGCTAAATACTACTCCCAAAACATATATATATATATATATATATATATATATATATATATATATATATATATATATATCATGAGGCTCACATACATGTGACATATCTAGATGTCAAAACTTATTCATAAATATGTTCATACCCCGAATCTTCATACTACTCACGAACCTTGGTTTTAGGAAATGATTCATGAGCATTGATGGTACATAGGGTGTCTTGTCTTGCATAATAGTTCATAACTTAGAAATTTGCATGGCACTAGTTCAATTTCATAATAACATAGATTTTCATAGAACATAGGAACTAGGCATGCACTTGCTTGAAAAATCCAAGAGAAACCATATTATCAATTTCCTAATTTTCTTAAATCAAACCATGTATGTAGGATTTACCATAATTATCCTTCAATTCAAAATAGGAGTTCATATGTAAAAACCCATGCAAAATCATCCAATTTAGTAGTAATTTCATAATAAAATCATGAGAAGGCAATTTATAGCAAAACCCATAAGAATTGGGTAAGAACCCTAATTTGAAAGTTTATGAAATCAAAATAAAGAATTGAGGTTTTGGGCACAAGGATGAAAGGAATCGATTGTTGAATACCCACATACCTTGATTGAAGCTAACCCACTTGAAATTGAGAAGAATAGGAGGCTTGAACTTGGAGCTTGAGACCCTAACTTGAAGCTTGAGAAGATGGAACTCTTTTTCTTCTTTTGGAAGTTGATTGAAAGAATGGGAGAGAACTTAGGACAAGTGGGAATAAAAACCCTTCTAAATAGGCTTAAAATGACTTAGTATAGGAGTTACAATAGTGGAAAATTACAAAAATACTCTTGGACTTAAACTTGGAAAAAGCTGGAAAAAGTCGACTTTACAGACCACGAGTCCGTCCACGGTCCGTCATCCTAAAGGACGAGGCATCAAATGATCCGTGGTTTCAAATGAAACTTTTAGGGGTCTACTGGAATTCAACACCATGAGTCACTCTACGGTCTGTGGTTCAGGACGATGGACCATCCTGTTGACTCGTGGTTCCGACTTTAGGGTATGAGGATCCTCTGATCCTCAGGGATTATGAGTGAAAGAACGGGTCATGGAATAGGTTGACGAGTCGTCAATCCACTCATGGAATTAAGAGGACTTGGTACCTCTCTGAAGGTGATTCCACGGGTTACAGGACGGACCATCGTTCATAACGATGACCCGTCAAGTCATTCGTAAAAACTGGGTAGAAAAGCTGAATTTTGATAAACCACGGGTCACTCTACTGACCGTGGTTTTGGTCTACGGGTCGTGAACCAACCATTTGTTTTGAAGATGAAAATTTTAAGGTTCAGGTCAGAAATCACGAGTCACAGTACGGACCATGGTTAAGAACCACGGTTCGTCATCCCTGTCCGTAGTCACTGACAGTGCTGCAGTAAATTGCCCATAACGTTTTACTCCGGACTCGAATTAATGTGCGGTCAGTGGAGTTGGAAAGAAGACTCAAAAAACTTTAATTTGGTGGGTACTAGGCCACCTAAATCTTTATATTTTAGGAGGAATGATCGATTGAAATTGACCCTAATTTACTCTTACAAGAAAACTTACTTGGGTGAGGTGCTTGCGACTTCACTTGATGATAGGAGTTTCTTATGAACATGACTCGCATCCAAAGTACTCACCACACTAGAAAAAATGATCATTACACTCATGGAAAAGGTTTGGGTTTAGTTTAAGATTTTTGGGGTGTTACAATATCATAGGTCGACTAAAGCATAAGTAGAAAACTATATCGAATAAAGAATACTAAAATCTAAACCTGCACGCAAAATAGTCCCAGCAGTTGATTCAAGAATTAACACAGTTTATCATAAACACCATAACAATCCAATGATAGTGCAATGCGATACAACGATATAGAATGATATGCAATGGACAATGCCTAACATATACACCCTCCGAGCATTTATCACTTCTATGATGGGACCCATGGGGGATCTGCGAGGTCTATATACCAATCAAGTCTCATGAAAATATATACCAATGATTCAGACTCAAACTGAAACTAAAATCATTTATTTCTTTCAAATAGAGCCTTTCATGGTATTTATTTTCAAATATCAAATCAAGTCTTTCATTGTGTAATGACCCTTCCGGTCATTTCCACGTTTGAGTTTTGAAGTCAAGCAAATCGACAAAAGATATCGTAAGACCTTTAACAAATTTTCTGAACTTTGGGTCAAATGTCTCGGGACTTTTCTCCCAGTATATAAAGAGTTAGAAGTCCCCCGAAATACCAAATCGAAGGTCTACGAGTCTAGTTTCCAACGCACAAAACCTCACATCCAACCGATCTCGGAGTAAAGAGTTATGACTGTTTTACCGCGGACTGTCTGGCAGAAAACGGGTTGCGAACCGGGTCGCGAACCGGGTCGGGTTAAACACGATTTAAGCCTCGACGTCACGTTTTAAAATGTCATTTCAGTTCCGAAACAGTTATAAAACATAAGGGAGGATCCCGAGAGAATTTTTGAGTATCAAAATCGTACGTTGGCGAATTACGAGCCTAAACTTAAGAATTTTATTAGCCTCGTGCGTGTATTTGAAAATACGTTATTTAAAAGTTGAATTTGGTAAAAATTATATTATTATTGCCTTTTCAAAATATTTTAAAGGTTTATGGAAAATATTTTTGATACGATACAATTGTATATGTATTTATTTTATAAGGTTTTTATACATTGTAATATTTTAACGGAGGTAGTAAATTTAGCTATGTTGGAAATTATTATTATAATATAGTAAGTTTTATTGGAAATAATTTTTTATCAATTATGGTA
This sequence comes from Jaltomata sinuosa, assembly GCA_003996215.1. NCBI lineage: Eukaryota > Viridiplantae > Streptophyta > Magnoliopsida > Solanales > Solanaceae > Jaltomata > Jaltomata sinuosa. Next base: position 169,497 of record QJPP01002384.1, read on the forward strand.
TATTTAAAATATTATATTTATTTAACCACAAATTTATGCAATACCCGAATATATATATAACGGAATGAGTGAGGAGGTGTTAAACCAACCCTTCCACGTGGAAGTGGAAGGGAAGGACACCATGTTTTTTCACTTGCTGATGTGCTGCCACATGCCCATTTAGGACATTAATTACCTATTAAATTAATAGGTATATAGCCATTATAAATTGTCATTTGATAGCTTGGTAATGTTAACTGTATGTGTTAATCATAACGTGCAGGTGCTTTCTATAAGATAAACAATAACTTTTATATACATCTGCCCTTTCGCCCGGTATATTTTCCATTCTCTCTCTTTATCAAATTCAACTCACATTTCAAATCTTCCGCACATATATGCTTAGTCACGTTGCATATGTTTCAGGGAGAAATTACCTAGTGGTGTAATCAATTATCTACGTCAAATTATTCAAGCCTGAGTTCAAGTTTAATTTTGGTTTCGGAGCTTTTCGGAGAGGTTCAAGCTTGTCGTCGGACGACAGGTAGGTTACGGTTTAATTTCCCTAGACTCCGCATATATAGAATAAAATTGTATTAATGGGCATCCTTGGGTTGGATTATTAGGTTGGCACCACAGACCTCGACCGCTTTATTCATATCCGCCTACTTTTGTTCCTCCGTTGTTTGTAGTAATTGCCGTTATATTTTATTTACCCTTGTGGTCCTGTGAGGCCTTATTGACACTAGAACATAGAAGGTGGGAATTTGGGAATGTCCGCGAGTCCCGGGCATAGAATTATCCTTCTAGGCTGGTTATGCTTGCTGAGTAGCTGTGGGCCTGTGCAGGGTCGATAGGTTGATTGTGAGCTGCTGGGCAGCTATTGTGTTTGATCATGCCATTTTCATGCATAAAAAGAGGTTTTATACAGGTTTTACTACGGTTTGGGCTTCGGGCCTACTGACACCATTTTCTAAACCTTGCATGGCCCGGGGGCCCCGTTTTTGA